>JXWZ01013644.1:0-105141 GCA_000956215.1 Anopheles farauti No. 4 | reverse complement strand
ACACACACACACACACACACACACACACACACACACACACACATACATACATACACACGCAATCACGGAGAATTCAGAACATCCTACACTGGCCCCATTGTGTGGGGAAAAATAATTTCTGTTGCCTTCCTGCCACTCTCGATTTGGGTTTTGCGACAAGAAGAAGAAGCTGAAGAAGATTGTTCCGACCAGTACAGTGATGTGAAAGGTGTGGTAGGAAGAACGACTCCTGTGCGGGTACTCCTCTCCCGTTTTTCGCCTCTTGAAGCACGAATTCCACTCCAACGTAATCCCCGTCTGGTTATTTTCTTTTCTCGTTTTTTCATCCTTATTCCAACCCCTTTGCCTTTACAAGGGGTGTGACCACGCACGGAATAACGGACATTCACGGGGTAGAAAATTTTGAAGAGCAGAGTGAAAAAGCCACACCAGTTTCCACAAAGCAGTCTGGTTCGCTGTTGCTGCTCTAAAACCGTGCGCTCAGCATATTCCATGCGAAACACACCACTTCGCTGTACGGGGACCAATTTTCTTAACTCGGTTTTTCACGCCTTCCAGGTGTGCGATAAAGGCCCTATTGCACGCTCAAAACCTGCCTCCATTGCACAAATCACAAGTGAAGGTGCGAAAATGGCAGACCGACCTGTTTTTCCTCGCCGAACAGCAGCCTTTTTTCTTCCGATTTTTGATCGCACACTGCATCGATGGAACTTCTTTTCCGTACGGACGTTTTTTCTGCTGCTTTTTCGGATAGCACACGCACGCACACACTGCCACGGGAAGATGGTGGACGCGATTGCACCAACACCACGGTTTTACACGCCTATACGTTGTCAGACGGCTGATGCCACTATGGCGGCTGCAGACGTTTCAAATATTGTTGAATATTTGGCAGAAAATTGCTTTTTGATTTGTTCTTTCAGTTATGCGAACTGTGTAAGTTTAACCAAATAAATCTTAAAGAAGTGTTAAAAAAAATTGGTATTTATAAAGAAAAGATAATTTTGGCTGACAAAATTCGTACATGCGACTATGAATGGGATATCAAATTATCGAAACGTCTGAAGAAAGAAACGTCACCATTTACGTTAAGCTGTGTGCGTGCCAATATGTGATCGTTAGCAAAACTATTTCATAGTTCATATTTTAAACCTATACTATAATTGGTATAAAAACTGATTGAATTTATATAATTTTATATTAACACTCAGTTGAAATTAGAAGAATTGATAAGTAATTATTATGACCAGATGACACCACTGCGTGCCGTATGTCGTCATTATAAAAGAATGCTCTTCTAACCTGGCGTCACGTTCGACAGTATAAACAATGAAAATTTCCCGTGTTTCGGACAAAATGAGTCAACGCATAGCACAGCTCTTTTACATTGTACGAGATTTTATGTAGTTAATCTTAAAAATGCCATTTAAATAAGCCATTTGTCATAAATCTTTCCTTAGAAGCAAAACGCACAGCTCTTTCTCGAACAGATCAAAGTCCGTGCGGGAAGAGGGGAGCGCAACATTCGGTCACTTTGTACGCGGAAATGCACACAATCAGCTACCCTCGTCCAGTAATCCGGTTCCGGTGGTTCGAAGTTAGAGACGCAGTGAAATGTAAACGCGATCATTATTTACAGGAATTCGTCGCACCAATCGCTCAAGCACTGGTAACAATCCGCTGCTTGTTTCGAGTTGGCGGCGCAGGTGTCCTTCATCCATTCCTTAAACAGCTCAGCATCCTTTTTGAGTATTAGGTACTGGCCAAGCACGGTGTACGCACGATCGAATCCGGCCGCCTCTAATCGCTTGCCCAACACATCGCCCACACCCGCCAAATCCGTCACAGGTTTCTCTCCCATAGGCTCCGCAACGAAATTTCTATGCTTCTGCGATGTGCTCGACATGATGCTGCAGGTACGCGGTTCGTAGGTCTATTAGCGGGTTAGATGCCTGATGTATAGTGCATGTTTTGGGTGAATTATGACGCAAAGTAACTTACCGTAAACGAAAATCAACAAAAAACTTCCGTAATCACGGTCAATGATGGAAAGCTTTTCTTTTGTTTGCTGCGCGTGTTTTTGCGTACTTTTTACCCGTTTTTAATTCACTGTCGAATTTCGAACATGCCCATGACGTATTTGACCGTTTCGAAAACAGTTTAAATATTTTGAATGCAGACTACAGTGTCAACGAATTCGGACATTTAAGTGACATATTTCAACGTTTGTACAGTTCGGATATTGTTGGACTGCATATCATGAAACTAATTCCATGGAAAAGTAAACGTTACCGGTTATAATAACTTAATATAAATATATATTAATGTGAAAAAGAATATTTGTTTTCATGAACTGTTAACACTTTTTGGCTAAAATCATTCCAGTGAACTTGTCAGTCATAAACTGAGAGGATTATTACAACACAACAGTTGACGCTCGCTTCTGTTTTTCTTACACCAATTGCTTGCTATTTTTGAACTCGGTGAAAAAATATTTATCATAAATACTGAATATTTTAAACCTATGTTGCAACTTTTAGGATCTTTACTTTCTTTCAACTGAATCCAAACATCCGGTGCTTTAAACAAAAACGTAAGGAATTTTTGGTATATTGTTTTTTTTTGCAGCCATTTAAAAACTTTAGATTATTTGACAAATGACTCTCAACAATTTGTTTAAACTCTTTGGAAATAAAGAAATGTTATAAACTACATAAAAATAATAATTTTAGACTAGAGTTCTGTATTCTTTTTCTCATAATATTTAATAATATATTCTCATAATTTTTAGTTAATATCATAACATCGATTTGATGACAGCATAACACTGCCGCTACCATTCCAGTTGGTACTTTGGAAAAATGGTTTATTACGATTTGATGTGATTGTTTTCTGCTTAAACAATATGAAAAAAAATGAATGCATCACGTGGTTTATGTATAGATCAATTTATTTTCTAGCATGTTTATCAATGATGGCCAATAAAGGAATCAAAACCGCAGTATAAAACCTGCGTTGTAATATGTAATAAACTTCTACCGAAACATTTTTCCAAATTGATTACATTTTTGTTATGAAAACAGTTATATCATACATTTTTAGATCATATTTCTCAGTAAAAGAAAAACATATAAATTCTATCCTTGTTGTTAAAACCTTCGCGCTTTATTCGTTATATCATAGAAAAACAATTCTTAACCTCTGAAGCGCAAATGTTCACAAAGCTTTGTTCCCTTGTACTGAGCGCAGAAGTGGGACGCTTCCTTGTAATTGCACAATTCACTGCCGTCCTGCTCGCAGTCGTACGTACTACAGTGCTTCGAACAGCTGGCGGGACCCAAAAGACACTGGGCGCATTCTAGCTCCCCGCTCTCAGCATCACTGTTCTCGTCGTCATCCTCACCGTAATCTCCATCATCGTAACGTTTTGGAGCCACGTACAAGCGCGTTCCAACGCGTACTGTATGCGGCACTGTCAGATAAATCCGATCGTCTTCGGTAAGGCAGAAAGAACCGCAAAGACGTTCCCGGTCGTGATGGCATTCACCCGTGTCACGGCAGATTCGTGGTGAGTATACCGTACAGCACAAATCCACATTGTCTTGGTTTGGGGTCCACTGGGTACTCGCACTAGCGGTATCGTTGAGACACTGGGCACAGGATAGAGCCGTTCCGATCGTTGTCGCTGGTGGAGCATCCAAACACGATGCACCAGAGGACATACGTGTACAGACCCGTTTCACACACGCCCCATTGCGTAGTTTGTGGTCTGCTGGACAGGATGGGTTTTTGTACAGTTTTTTCAAACACACTCCATTTTGGTAGTGATACTCGGCGGGACAATTGTAGACCGCCCGTTCGGACTTAAGCTGACAGAATTTGGCGTCGTACCGATCGGGATTGGTTCCGGTGGGGCAGATTGGTTTGCTGGTCGTTAATGTTTGACAGTTCCGTCCATCGAAAATCGCTCCCGACAAGCTGCAGCGGGGTGCTTCAAGCTGACAGAAGCTATCGGCGCACGTCGCTCCGGATGTCGCACACTGCGCGTTCTCGATGTGGCAGCTGTAGCATCGGCCACCCATGAGGGCGTAGTTTGGTGGACATTGGGGAGCAGCACCAACACACAGCTCACCGATCCGTGTGCCCTTACCGTGGCAGGAGGAATCGGCATACGTTCGAAGTTGACACTCTCCATTGACGAGCGTCTGGTTTGGGTCGGCGCAGCGGCCGTGTTCGACACACTTTGCGCGCAACTGGAATCCTCGGCTGCACGTTGGCACCGTGTGTTCCGTTCCCTTGCACTCGTGGGCATACGGTACGATACAGAAACCGTTACAGAGGGTGTAATCTCCGGCGGGGCAGTGTGGTCGGGTAACGTGAACTGTGACGCACTGTCCATTACGTAGGAAATGTCCCGTCGGACATACTACACGGTCAGTGATGCAAACCTCCTGACGGATTGCCATGTGCGACGGGCAGTTCGGTTTCTCCGTTTGGCATGCGATACACCGATCATCGCGGAGTCGGTATCCTTGTGGGCACGTCGGGGCAGCCCTTCTCCAGCAAAGCCCCCTTGAATCCACTTCCGAGGTACAGTCGGTGGTAATGTACGGAACGTCCTCACACTCGGGAGCATCCGGATACACACAGTGTTTCCCATGTCGATACGTTCCGTCCGGACAGGCGGCAGGTTCCGCTATACGCACACACATCCCGTCGATCAAAACCGACCCCACTGCCAGACAGGATCCTTCCGTGGCACAGTCCTCTCCACGCTGAATGTATCCGTCTGGGCAGGCAGGATGTGCGTACTCCCGTTGTACACAGTACGCTCCCTCAATCGTTCCGTTGCGACAGAGAGACCTCCGATAGCACGCACCCTGGAAGAAATCCCACCCCGGAGGGCATGCTTTCGGTGAACGGAGCTCACGACTTTCGCAAGTCGTTCCTGTGCCGGTTAGTTTGAAGCCATTGGGACAGGTTGCCAGTATGCACGAACTCCCGAAACCCGCCTCCTGATGATAGCCTGCAGGACATACGGGACTCACGCGAACGGTACGCGAGCATATGTCGTCTCCATCGAGATCGTATCCCTCCGGGCAGACTTTATCGTAGTAGGCGAGACACGAACTATTCACACGTTCATAGCCCGGTGGACAGACGAGCCCGATCACCGTTTGTGGGGGACAATCTTCGTCAGCAGCGCCCGGTGTAAGACAGCGTGTCGCTCGTGGTCCGAATGTCGGCGCCATTCCATTCGAAACGGCACACGGTTCAAATGGGCACGGTGGGAAGGTGCACTGGGTGATGCAGTAAGCCCCGCCACCACCACAGTACGCACCGTAGCACGGGTTGAGGAAGTTAACGAGCGAAGTAAATCCGGCTGCACGGTACGTACAGTCCGAGCCGGTACGCTCGTACCCGGTGGGACACATCAGATCCACCTCGCAGTAGCACCGGTCGCTTCGATCCGTGTAGATGGTTCTCGGTGGACAGACGGGGAACGTACGCACCGTACGAACGCAACCCGACGCATCATCCGAAGCGCGTTCATACCCTTCCGGACAGACTGCCTGTTTGCGTACGATCGAAGCCTCAACGATGGTCCGGCGGACACATACTTCACCATCGTAAACGTAACCGGCCGGGCAGGTTGGTTGCGTTGCGTTGATAAGTTTGCGTGATTCGCGCACACATGCCTCTGGACCGGCCTGGAACGTATCCGGACACTCCTTGGTGACGGTGCAGCGTCCTTCTAGCGGGTAGGAGCCTTCCGGGCAGTGGATATCGTCACGGGTGACACAAATCTCGCCTTGTAATTCATATCCCACTGGACAGGACAGTTCTCCCTGCACGCACAGTTCCCCGTGTTCGTATCCCTTCCGGCAGTGGTATTTGCGAGTTTCGTTCCGCACGCACATACTGTCCTTCCACTCGTGCCCTGCTGGACAGACAGGTTCGCTCCACAAACACTGACCGCCGGTAAGGTTCCCTCGTGAGCACGTCATCGGTCGCTCGTCACACCGCGTGCAAAGATCAATGGCTGGATCGTATCGATAATTCGACCGACACAACGGAGTCACACTAATACACCATTCCCCACGATCCACTGTACCTTCGGGGCAACTGTAAGCCGGTCGGACGGTTTCCCGTACACAGTGACCAGTTTCGCTGAGGGTGTAACCTTCTGGACAGGTTGCAAGCAGACCACACCACCGATTTTGCCGCTGATATGGACCACATTCGAACGTGCACGCTGCTCCCCTCCGACACAACCCGTGCTCGTTTAGCGTGAAACCACGACCACACCGTGGTACCTCCAACGCGCAGTATCCACCTTGGTAAGGAACTCCACCTTCCGGACAGGTGGTGCGTGTTTTGACCTCACGCACGCACACCCCGTTCCGAAGACGAGCCGGCGCCCGACAGTGGGCCCGTGACAGCAAGCACAATCCATTCTCCTGCTTTCCCACCGCACAGGAACTTGCCACGTGTTGCTCAAGCTCGCAGGAGCAAACATTGTTTAAGGTGCCTCGCATACACTTCGCCACCTCCACACAGGATCCATTGTACAGATGTCCTACGCGACACATCGGCCGTCCAACCGTACTGAACGATTCGCACTGTCCGCCATTAAACGTCTGTCCTGTTCCACACTCCACCGGTAGACGGTACGTGACGGAGTGTATCCTCAGATCGGGTGAAGCCTGCTGAACGCGCACACAACGTCCCCACTGGCTGGCGTATCCAGCCGGGCAGATTGTACCCGCCACCTCGTCCCGACAGTCGCAGCAATCGGAGCAAGCGCTCGGTGCACAGTTACCGCCGGGATGCTGCTCGGTAAAACCGGGCGGACAGAAGATTCTCGCCGCGGCAGGAAAACACAGTCCACTTTCGTACCGAAAGCCCGGCTGACAGATGTTGTCCCGCACGCAACTCTGGCCACGCTGCACGTACCCGGTTGGGCAGCTGTAACTTCGCACCACGCACCGGTTGCCCTCGCGCGCACTTCCCGGTGGACACAGGACATCCTCCAGCACGCAACCACCCGCACCACCAGCACCGGAACGCTGAACGTAGCCCGGCGGACAGATGGCACCTCCCTGGCGCTTCGGACGACAGTACTGTTGGCGTGCGTCGAGGGTGTAACTTTCCGGGCAGGTACGGGTGCAATTAACGTTCGCGTCTTTACACTCCGCCAGCAGGCGCACTTTATCCGGGAGCACGGGCGTTCGATCTAGTAAGATCATTTTCTTCACCGAACGCTTCGATGCTAGTGAACCATGATGTGGAAGCGTCACTGTGAGGATCATCAACAGTAGCACCACTACTAAATACGAGGGCAAAAACGGTTTTGGAGGTTGCATATTTCACTATAATTCACTATTAATTAATTCACTGATACACATGTACGATTCTCAAAATCCTTCCAGGCACACTTGAAACACTTACATCGCAGCAGGATACAACTGGCTGTGGTAACTAGATTTCGCGACTAGTCAGCTCCACCTCAGCACTGACTGCTTCGATTTCGTGGTTGATCCTTATAAAGAGAACTGGGATCAAACATTCGCCGATCATCAATAGATTTGCAACAATGTGGCACATTGTATGGATTATCTTTGGGATTGGCTTGAAGAAACGCTTGGTTATGATTCGGTTGGCTCACAACAAAAAGAATTTTATTCACGTGAAGCTGGATTTATAACGGTGAGTTATTTTTCCATTCCATCAATAATACTGTTTTTAACCTACATTTGGCTAATATTTTGTAGATGCAGCTTTGCTGTACGCTGTAATCCCTCCAGGGAGATGCCGAGACAGGAAACTGATAATAGTAAATATTGGCATTAGATTAAGTGAAAAAATGCAGTCACATTGTTGCTGCCAAGGACTCAGCCTTATGCGTTATCGATAATTTGTCGAGCTTACTCTAACATCACTTTCCTCGGTCGTCCGCCCGATGCGCCTATCTCCGTGAAGGCAAGTGCGTAATGCGATAAGAACGGTTCACACGTAAATCGTGTAGGAAGTTCGCATTAAACGCACGATTGCCTGTAAGTCTGCGGGAGGTTTAGTTTACTGATAGTGGTTCAAGTATGATGAATGATAATTGCAAAAGTGATGAAGCTTTGTATGTATTTGGAACGGTGATGTAGGTAGGATGACACATACTTAAACACGCCTTAACTGAATTGTAATTGCTTTTTGTGAACGTCCCTTTGTGGGGGGTCTTCTCTTTTTGAAAGGAAATAAACTCAAACCTAGTAGACAGTGAGACCTTCAGAAGTTCCACTGTCATATGATACAGTCATTATAAATGGTTCAAATCTCAAACGCTCGGCGCACTTACGGAACTGGGCGTACTGTAGTGCATTTTACTGTAATCTCTTTTTCGGTTCCGGTTCAATCCGCTCCCTGTTATAGGCCCGAGAAGATGATGACATTTCACCTTAAATGGTGCTCCAGTGCCATTAATAATCTGACGCATCTCTTCCATCCGGGTGAACTGGGGTGACTTATGGTCGTTTCAAACGTACGGGACAACTTCGCGGCACCAACGGTGGTGCAGTCTTGCGAGGTCTTTTAAACTGCGGAACCCATGCCCACGCAGCTGCCTTACGTTTGTCTGTGAGTCCACCCTCTGGCGTTTCTTATCGCACGGCGGCAAATCTCGTGCCACGAAACGTGAGACCGAAGCTTGCTTCCGAGTGCGGGGCGGTGAACAATATGTTCATTAGAGGAGCCGGAGATTTTTATCGGTTATTGGCTTTTTATGCAAACGGCATGAGCTGCAGTCGGTGGTGCGATGGACCTAAAAATACTATTACGGTTATGTCGGGTCTCTCCTGGCAGTACGATGTGCACCGCTGGGTGTGTGCACAAATAAATTTCAATGGCGCGTCATAGCCGTGGCGAACCTCAACCGTAGGTATGGTCGTTTATCTTTCGCTTTCTTCCGAGGCGAACTTCCGAGGTTAGTTTAGGACGGCTGCTGTGAAAATTGGGGTACCGTTGAGTGACAGTAAAATATTATTATTTATCAAGTGTTCCAAAATAAATACATCATAATTATGTGATGGCTTGAAAAATGTCTTATTACAATGTTTTGAACTTAACAATGCTCATGAGTGAGTGCTTAAGTATTTTAATTCAAAGCTTACGGATTGCGTGGGAAACAACCTTCTTGGTTGGTTTCAACGTAAGTTAGTGAATCAGTTATCCTATTGGAAGACAATTTACCTTTCGTAGTGATTTTTTTTGGTGTGTAATAAGTGTTGACAGTTATTTACCTGCACATCTTATAACTGTACAGTAGCTTTGTGTATAATGTGTTCACTGTTGTACTTCATGGGAAATGAGCAATCGTTTTTGCATGATTTAACTGGTCATTCGATTTACGGTTTAAAGAAAATATTGTTTTCGTATATTTCAGTTAATTATTACAGTTGCTTTTCTGAACTTTTGGTATTTCGGCTCAATGGTCTTTGCAGCTCTGTTATTCTCTTGCCGTTGGTGTTTTTATTTATAACAATATTTTTCTGTAGTTTAAAATTTTGTTTGTTTGTAATTGTTTTGTAATGAGTTTCCATTATTCATTGTAGGCGTTTAATATCGTTCTGGAGCGATTTGGTAAAGAAAACAAAATCGGAGTCAGCTTTGCCATACGCATGAATGTTTGTTGAAGTTTTTGATTTCTTCGATTCGAGAAACTAGAGGTTTTTTGTTGTATTGGGAGAGAAAATTAAATACACATTTTTTATTCATTTAATTCTTATTTTTGTACATATATTTAGATATTTTCTTACGATTTCGCTTACGGTTTTCAAGAACCATATTTTTGGTTGATGCCCATCTCTAGCAACACTATGGGAACGCAACGATTTTATCATTTTTGTCCATGAAGTTCTCTTTCCTTTATTCTCTCCCGGTGGTTTAATGCTCTTCGCTCCGAGTTAGCTTTATTTCTCTTTCTCCTGTTCAACATGCATGTTTCCCGCCGGTAGCATAGTTTTTATGTATCGACTTTATACTAAAATTAAAATTGTTTTTTGAATGTAATCCTTTTCGAAATTACTTGAAATCTGTTAATAAATATCTCATGGTTCTTTATTTTTTTCTATAATTTAAATAATATAGTTATTAATAAAAAAAGCACCATTAATTTAGCTAATTGCATGTATGTATAGCAGGCAAAATCGAAACAGCATTAGAATATTTACAGACCAGCATATTAATTTAAAATCAACTATATTCGCAAATTTTCCGAATGGAAATTTAATTTGATTGTCTGAGCGATTTTAATTGCCTTATATTTGTTTAGGGTGGAGAAAGTAAAATAATATTACCAATATTCAAAAATAACTTTGTAAAATACATGAATGCATTATGAGTTAAAATTTGAAGAAAATCGTTTGAAAAGTCTTGCTGAGATTGTAATATTTTTTACTGGGCCGACGGTAGTGGCTCTTTTTCTCTCTGACTCTCCGGCTAAACATAAAACCAAACCATAGCGACAGCAGCAGAAAACAGCGAGCGTAGCATAAAACTCGAGAGCTTCGAACGGTGCGGACGTGTGTTTCGGTGCTGGTTTTGTTTCCCTGTTCCGTGACGACAGCATAGGAAATTCTCTCGCAACATATCCCACCCATCGATTCCGTGCGTTTTGGGTGGTGTAAAAGGCGCGCGTGCGCTTCGATTTTCTCCCTGCCCTACCCGGTCTGTGTTGCCTAGGGGCTAGAGTTAGGGTAACGGTGTGTGTGTGTGTGTGTATGTGTACGGGGTGTGAAGGTTTGGGTGCATCCTAGAACCGTACTGCATCTACCGGGATATTTCCCGGAAAATATTATCCCCTTGTCTGGATGATGGGATGCAAAAGATGTGCATTTATTTAAAGAAGAGATGCTGGAGTGTGTGTCTAAGCATGAAATAATGAAATGAAATTTGAAATTTCTCGATGAGAAATAAGTGCAAATAAATAAAAATAAAATAACAACATACTAAGTGAATTGCGTTCAGATCGACGACGGGGAAGAAAAATTTAAATTAACCGAAGTTTGGCAGTGCGAACGTGTATCAAAAATTCACCCCCGTTCAACAACATCCAACTGAAGATTGTGTGGTCGGAGAAAAAAATCGATTTCGCTGAAATATTCAATCTGCAAACCCTAAATAAACACAGCAGAAAGGATAATTCAATCTGAAAGGATAATTCTTTATCGATTCTTGAAGTGTCTGTGTCTGTGTGTGTGTTCGTGTTTGCTCCTCGCTTGTGTACTTCATTAAAGAAAATCATCAAAAAGTACATCTAAACAAAATAGAAGTCAAAAATTACCCTTCCACCCGGCCAGGGAGTTTTTGGGTTCGAAGAAAGCGGGCGGCGGTAAAAGTGTCCTAGAGCACCCGCTGTGTGATGGAAATGCCGATTTTCCATCGACCACGCGCGGCTCACGGAAAGGTGTCGAAAGTGTGCAAGAAAAGGTGAATTTTGTGTCGTGGTGTGTGCAACAAGCCCGAGTGTGCCGTGGGTATTTGCATTTGTGTGTTTGTGTTTTATGTTTGTGCGGTTGGTTGGTTGGTCGGTGCGTCCATGATTTGCATATAAATTGATCGGTGCGGTAGGTACATCCCACCACCAAAACCAGGCTCCGTCCTTCCCCACTCCGCCCCATCCAGGAAACCGGGCCGGTTTGTTTACTAAGGGAAGCTTTTGGAGTTCCGCACACCGTTCGTTCCGGAAGGTGTTTCTACAGAAGAAGGTTATCCTGATTATCGTGTGATCTCGTGTGGTGTGGCTCGTGTAAGTTGATATCCTTTTAAGATCGTTCGTCGGCTAGTGTCGCAAGTAGGAGCGAGTGTTTTTATTTCAGTGTTCAGCCTACTAAGACCGCACTGCTTGAGCGTTGAGGTGTTGCGGTGAATGGTGAAGCGAAGTGTTCGTAGGTTGCTGTTGCGTGCGCTAGTGTCGCGTGGACTCCGGGGGGTCCGGAATATTATCACCAGGCTCGTCAGTGCCCAACAACGGGGCCAGCGCCGTTCGTAGGCATGGAGGAGGAACTTCGTTGCCCGGTGTGCAAGCAGCTCTACGCCAGCCCGGTACTGCTGCCCTGCTATCACGCCCTTTGTCTGACCTGTGCTCTGGACATTCAAACCGCTTCCTCGTCGTCGGCATCGTCATCCGCATCATCCGCCTCCTCGTCCTCATCCGGATCGTCCACCGCTGGGTCGTCGGGTGGAACCGGGGTGGGACATCCACCGTGCCACCCAGCCATTGCGGCCGTACACCTGCACCAGGCCCACTCACAGCACTCGTCCTCGTCGGCCGCCAGTACCGGCAGTTCAAGCGCTACCGAAAGTGTGTCCTCCGACCAGGACCAGGCGGATAAGGTGAGCATCCTGAGTGAGGCAGATTCGGGCGTCATCTGCTGCACATCGCGACCCGGGTCGTACGCCGGCACACCGAACCTACAGGGACTGCTGTTTCCACCGGCCGGTTCCGGTGGGTCGGTTTACTCGCTTGCCTGTCCCGTCTGCCGGAAGCTGGTGTTCTTCGACGAGCTCGGCGCACGCAATCTGCCCCTGTACCGGGCGATGGAGTCGATAGTGGATCGGTTCTGCGAGCGGGAAGCGCTACGGTGCCAGATGTGTGAAACCGAACCACCGAAGGTGGCAACCGTCATCTGCGAGCAGTGCGAGATCCGGTACTGTGATGCGTGCCGTGAGCTGTGCCATCCTGCACGGGGACCACTGGCGAAGCACAGTCTCACGAAGCCGCGCGGTGCTTGCCAGCTGCGGGAATCAATCTGCGGTGAACACACGGAACCACTGACCATGTACTGTATGGGGTGCAAGTTGCCCATCTGCAATCAGTGCATCGGAGACAACCGGCACCAGTCACACGACCTGCAGTCCATCACGGCAATGTGCAAGGCGCAGAAGGTGAGTTGAAACATGGTTCAGTTGAAAAGTTCCTTCGAAAGGAAGAAAGGCAACATACTATACATATTAAAGCTGGAACAGGTGGCTCGTCACTGGTAGATTTCAATATACTTGTATTGCAAGAGCTACATAACTAGTAAATAAATTCCTAGGTTTATTGATTAGTTCAAGTTGTATGTATGATATAGATTTATCATACAGTACCTAACACAACTATACTTCTAGCTGTATTTGTGAATAAAATTTAAACTAGGAGCAATAACTAAAAGCGACGTTCGGCAAATTTGTAACAAAAATCAAATGTGTCTTTTAATGTTTGTTTATGTTTTATTCGAACAAAGACATGCATTTATTTTGAAACTTTTTGAAATTTTTTAAGTGTTTATAACAAAATATAAGTGTAGCCAAAACCCGGCAAAATGCTTACTAGAAACCCACATATGAAAAATAACGAATTTGTAGTTTATATAAGTTTTAAAAATAATTCAAAATAAGTCATCGGCATTTATATCCGTTTAACCTGTATTTTTATCCGAAAACCGAAAATGTTTTTTTTTGTTTATATCAACAACAATATCTTTCTGAAGTATGGGATAATTGACGAGGCAGCAAATGTAGACCGAAAACAACCATTTTCGAGGCAGCAAATGTAGACCATTTGAAGTGAAAGTTTTCTTCATATTACCTCTTAAATCATATTACTGTTTAGCTGTCGAAGTATTCAAATACATTTTTTTTCTCAACAACGCTTACCATGCTTTGCTTTGCTGTACTATTATTATGATATCGCTGCAATCATTTTTTTTAAGTATCCGACACGAATCTTCCATCAAAGGGATCGCCAAATGATGCTATTTCAGCTAATGAGGTTAGGTTAGGTAGATGCAACGTCAGGTTTATGAAAATGGATTATCCTTTGTTTGTATACAAAAAATAAGTTTTCACTTTACTCGCCCTTCTTGATGAGTCATTGAGAAGGTTCTAACGTGATCAGATTTTCATCTGATTTTTTTTCTTTAAAAAAATCCATCCAAAAGGGTACATCTACCTGCTCTTTGTGTGCTATAGCGATAGCACCGAGATCCGTGAGAAGATGCACCAGCAACGCTGGTACAATTCCATGCTTTCGCAGGCATTTAGTAAGGGCGGCGAACGATTATAAGATTAATCCGACGAAACGAAAAATAAAATATAAGCATGATACCAGTCCGATCGTCCGGGGTAGCTGTTGCTCCCGAAAACAATGCCACTAAGCAGCCCGTTTTACGGTTAAGCTGTTGGGCGAAAAGGAACCGGTTCATCGGCGGGTAATTATCACGACGCATCACATTGCCGTCCTTCCGAACGTGAAAAAGGAAACCAACAGTTCAACGCTCTCCATGCACCTATAGGGAGAGGAATTTTGGCAATTTCGACAAACCGAAAAAAAAAATATTTGAACAAAGCAATGGACGGCAGCAGCGTAGGGAAGTCGGGAATGCAGTTGCATTTGTTTGCCATCAACAAACACGGCGTTAGTGCGTTTCGTTCCTATGGATATTGCAGTTGCCGTGGCAGGCAGGCAGGAGGTTAAGTGATTTTTTGTTTTAAAGTTTGTGCGGATGGGATGCTATGCAGTTAATGTTTGATAAGGATAGGATACAAGTAAATGCAAAGTGTGCAAGAAATATTGAAAGAAGTTTAGTTTCATACCGACCAATATCGCAACCAGAAATTTGATAAATATATCTCACCGTCGTAAAAAAAAAACAATGTTTATGTTACTTCTGCTTAATGTTTCAATAAGTTAATGTCTGCTCGGTCCTGTCTGTTTAACTAAAACACAACTCTTGTCGCTGAGGTGTTCGGTAAACACATCACCAGACCGAGAAGTTGACAAGTTTGTTAAAAGCGCCCATACATGGGCGAATGACCAACCAGCGCTTGTTTGCCTGTCAGTTTGCATTATTGCCGTGCCGATTTGTCGCAATTACGAAGAAATGGTAGTACCACAAGAGTGCCCTGTGCCGTCCAAGCACGTCCTCCGTGGAGCTACCCAATTCGATCGCGTTGGCCAATATCTTCCCGACTTCTTAACACCTTTCCGGTTGTCACAACTGGTTGGGCATTGGCGCGTCCCGTTTGTGTGCTTGATCGTTCATGACAGTTTAATTAGCTCGTTTTGGTCCGAGAGGAAAGCAGACCAAGCCCGCCGTTTTATCGTCTTAATCTTCGTTCGTCATCGTTCGTGCCCTCGAGGGGTGATTTGGCGGGGGTCCGGCGTCCAGTGCCGTGCGTGCGCACTTCCGTGAGAAAGTTCCGCACAATGCAATACCCCCGCATCGCTTCTTCTTCTCACCCTGAGGGGATGCTACGTTCATTCAAGCCCGAAGGGAGCGGTTTTTGTTTTGTTGGGGTGTGTATGTCCAACTGTCCTGCAGTAGTAGCGTGCCTGGTGTTGAATCATGCGAAACCGAAATGTCTTCAGCTTGTCCGAGGGGAACTTGCGATTGTTTGGCGGGAACCTTAAGCTGAAGTAAATTTGTTCGCAAAACTTTACGGTCGGCGTTTACGGGCTTGAGGGTTCCCGGCAGCGGGTGAATTTATGGTCGATTGTTTAACGATGGTTTGCTTGGCTCCTGTCTCACCTTACTTTCTCCGATGAGTTTGAGGTTGGCAAAGTTCTTTCGGTTGATTTCGATAAAGGGGGAGACACTTCAAAAAATGACCCCGAAGAAAGAGTTCTCAACGAATTAAGCAATTACGCGTGAATTGTAATTATGACGGTGACAAACGTCTTTCGCCTCGTGACTCGTGATGATAATTTGGGTGAGCTTTAATGGGGGCGGCACCATTTTACGGCCGGTAAATGGGGATGAAATTTGAGCATTAAGTTTCCTGCCGGTGATAAGTGATACGTTGGAATTGATTGTATTTGAATTGGGTTACAAACAATGGACCTAATATTAGGTATGAGCAATATGTTCCAGACTTCGTAGTTTGTCCGAGACATTATGTTCCATTTGGGCATATATACTGCATTAAAAAGTTTGAACACATTTCTATTTAAAATATTATTTACGTGTTCATCAAACTACAGCATCTGCTTATTTAATAATAGGGTTACAAATGTCATTTTCTATACTTATTATTTTTCATGCTGCTGGATTCGTAACATATTTCCCGAGAAAAAATGAGATTGACAACCAGCCTATAATCGTTGTGAAGATATACACCAAATGTTGTTCTCCAGAATAAGGTGTTTAATGTTTCCTAATTTTAGAGTGAAACCAAAGCCTCTAATACCCTCCGATGATTTATGCTCACGCGGTAAAAGTGTCGACTGAGCTGTAAAAAAATCGTTCAACTTTTTTGTGCTCTCACACTTGATGTTGCTCTTCACTATTGCTGGTTGCAAAAATCTTCGTTGCGTATAATTTATGTATTTATGCCCAACACATAGCCCGAATCCTCTGCCGAGGTTTTGATGTGAAGAATGCGGGAAAGTTCTTCGTACAGCGGAACTGAGGCCCTGTTCCGCCCCTGGAATACTCTTGCTCGCGGGTATATGCTTTTACATGCGTATGTAGATCTTACACTGCAACCATTTCACAGCAAAGTGTCATAAAATTCATGGCGCATTGATTTTCTGCGTTCCCAGTGCGCTCGCAGGCCCCTCGCTATCCCATTTGAATGTGATGGGAGCGTGTGAAAAAGGGGTTTAGGAGTGGTCTTTACATGTTATTGCCGTTTGGAGATGTGAAGAGAGGCTCATCCGAGGTTTTTCTTCGAAAAGGCTCGAAGTTTTTTTTTACGAATGCATCTTCGATTTTATTTCTCGCATGAAAATAAATAATATAAAAAATAAATCACATTGGTAGACTGTAAAGGCAGGAGGACAGAATAAAAGAATTTTATTTGGTTCTTTTTACGCGTCTATTTATCATGCAACGATTTGATGAGATGCTGAAGTATATTGGAAATGCAGAAAGAAAAAAATTAGAAAACAAATTTGAATTATTTAAAACTTAACTGAAATTAAATTGAAAATCAACACGTACTAATATTTATTCTTTTGTAAATATTTATTTGTTTGTTGTAATTTTTTTATTGAAATTTGAGACTTGTTTTTATACCACTAAAGCTTATTAATTGGATTTGATTAAAAAAAATATTTTAAAAATAAAATTTATTTTACAGTTACAGTTACAGATAATACTTCTCATTCTAAACATTTTATTTATTATTATATTTTTGTTGTTTTTTACATTTTTAAGAAGTTTCCTTTGAAATTGCCTCCCGTCGTCGCATCGATCAGTCGAATCACAGCCAACGAAAATCCCTCCATACGTTCATGCGTTTATCCGCACGAACAGCAACGGAACGGTCGTTGGGTTTTACTGGCGCCCGAAGGTGTTCGACATTATGTCGGTCAGACCGGTGTGGATTCAATTTGTCTTTTGGTTGGATGTGCCAATTTGCATAATCGTGCCCTCGACGCGAATCGTGGCAGTTTGCTCAAAATGGAAACAAAATAGCGAGTGGAACGAACAGGCTGGCGAGTGAAAAACTCGTGAAGAGACTTGGTGTGTGTGTGTGTGTGTGTGTTTTTTTTTTTTTTTGGACGGGCTCGAGAGGAATATTTTTGCTCCCGAAATTAGGTCGCTGTTGTCTTCTTGAAAGCCGCAAGGTACACCTGTGTGTAAAGTTCGTTCCAGGCGTGTGGGACACCACAGCCTCTTTTCGCCTTTAGATTTTACACACACATACAAATTATGGTTGGGTGAGGTTTATTTTATTCGTTTCGTCTTTCTCCGACCCTTTATCCTTGGATTGGCCGGAAGCAAAATGTGGACCAGGGAAGGGATTAAAAGCCGGTTGAAAAATAAATGTTTTCAAAAAAAAGTTAGGGCTAGGCTAGAGGAGTAGAACACAAATTATGCAAATTTAGAATCACTAAAGATAAAGGGATCCTTTTTCCCTGTCAGAGGACGAACCCAGCCGTACTTGAGCGCAGAGCACGCCTTTAAAGTAGCTACGCTGCGGAAGAAATCCAGTTCCGGTGCGTTTTCTTGGCGTTTTTGCGTTTTCCGTTTTGTAGCACCGGATGTAAGATGTTCGATGGTGTAAAACGTAAAATATCGTTTTCGTTCGTTCTCGAGCCACCCCTCGAGCACGTGCTGAACAGAGGAGGGATTTGCTTACGCTTAAGCGACCGACCAGTTTAGGTCGTTGCTCGCGAAGATGGATTTGATATTCGTTTGGTGAAGACGAACCCGGAGCAGCGTCCTTGACTGGCTTGGAGCAGATAGCTCGTCCCCAGCGAAGAAAGCAAAGGATCAAGCATTGATGTTTGAAAATATGCCGCATATAGGGTTTCCTTGTGCGGAAATATCTGAAGATATAAAGAAATACTAAAAAATTTGGAAGCAATACTTTGGTTGCTATGACATATTTTTATGGAAACTTTATCAGATCTATTAAACTACTTTTAAAAAACTTTATCATCAAGATTTTAATAATCTTTATATTTAAATTCTTTTTGATTTGTAATTTTTTCATCAACATTAATTGAATCATTTATTTATAGCCGTACACTATTTCCGTGGTTTTAAATTGAATTTGATCGTTTTTATTGATGAAATTAACAAACCTTTATTCTTGTATGTAATATTTCTTATTTTATAATTATATAACCAATCTTCCCGTGTACTGTTACTAGCGTATATTTTTATTATAATTTGCTGCAACATCGTATCATACATCTGAAAACCCTGTGTTTCTTTAAGGGAAAACTATCGCCCCAAAATGGTGGCACGCGGCCGTGGAAAGTACATTCATTCTACGCTATTTCTCGCCACTTTGCATTCTGGTCTCGGCCCGTGTTGTTTTTCGGGAATGCGCCGCTGCGGATTCTTTTTTTTTTTTTGCTCCCTAACAGTGTCTCATTTTATTGCCTGTTTCCAGGCTGGGTTTGTGTGTGTGTGTGTGTGTGTGTTCGGGAAAAAGTTCCTTTGCTGTAGTCAATTGATCGGGATCGCGCGAGCGACATGCGAATGTAAAGCTCGGCAGGCCGGCAGGAAGTGTGGAGGAGGTGGTAAGAAAAACCGTTGGCAATTTTCCATCGCACCCGGCCGGACGGAAGTTACATGCCGGAGTTTTTCCTTCAGTTGGCGTCTTCTATCATGCTTTCATCATTCTCTCGCTCGCTTTATCCTCCGTCTTTGGGAGTGGAAAAGTCGGGACACGGCTGTGGATGATGTTGGTTATTTCCATCGTCTGACTGCAGCTACGATGGTTTCCCTCAATGTCGAAAAACCCGCAGTCAAACAGAAGCTAGACGTACGGGTGGTAGAATAATACGCCTAAAGTTTTCTTTTGAATATAAATTTTTCCACCACCATGTGGAACAAGCCCCCGCCGGTGTCGGTTGTGGCTGGCTGTGGCGGATGTACAGTTTTCCTGTTCCTAGTCGACTTTTTATCAAGTGGCAAGGTCTGTGTTTCATGGTTTTGAGGTTTTGGGCCCGGGGCTTCCTGTTTCTTTTTCGCTCTTATGGCGTATGGTTTTCGTTCATAGGATTCGGCAAAGTTTTTCGGGCTTCGAGCAAATGAACTTCACTGTGCCTTGGAACACTGCACCGCGGATGTTGGGGATACCCTTTTTTCAGGGCCGCTTCGATCCACGCTGCAGTATGCCACTTTTGCCGCGTTTAATGTCGTGTATCTCGGTTGTTTTGCACTGCGTTTGAGATTAAAGTGGCCCGATTGTGTCGCAAAAGTCGAAAGAAGAGAAGAAAGTCGGGCCAGAATGTAAACGGCAGACAAAGTGCGGGCAGATATACGTCAGTGTGCTGGCGATGGTGGTTCATTCTTTGCCAGCTACATAAGAGAAGCGTGTTAATAAAGTTAACTCGATGGAAAGCATTAACTCCAAGTGTGGGTTGACGTTGTTTAGAAGTGTTTTTTTTTGCACTGAAGCTATAATGCTACTAATGTGGCAAAGAAAAGCATGTGAAGATAGTGATGCATTACGCTTACTGTCCACCATATGTAGCTTAGGTTTGATACTGGATTTATTAACAGGTCCACTTCACAAATTTATACGATGTTGTAAATTACATAAGGGCTCATTAGATGGGCGCATCAAGGCACTTGTGACGATTAGGTGGGAGACCAATTGTCACCCTCTCAACGGGGCAAAAGCAGCGCGTTACAACCGGCCAATCATAATTCATCATTGGGTGTAATTGAAAGGATTGTTTTTTAAGTGCCCACAGCACTGAAGCCGTTCAAACTTTATCCCATCATTAATTTGTGGAGGTGTAAAAGAAGGAACTTAAAAAAATCAACTTGCATTTGGACGAGGAAACTGGCAAAATTTTACAACTATAATCTGCACCCTTTTTTTATAGTTGATTGTGATAATATGATGGGTCATGAATAATTTTTATAAAATAATTTTCCAGAAAATTTTCTAAGTTTTCAGAACATCGGTAGATTAGAAATAATGTTTAAGCCTAAATTGTTAGTAATTGTTGGTAAATTAAAGTTAAATTTGTAGCTAAAATTAGTGCAGTTATGCACTTTTTTTATTCAATTTTATCGCTTTCCCCTTTAATTAATATTAAAAAAAACTTAACAATAAAAAATGAACCGAAAATCTATAGAGGCAAAATATTTAACTTTTTTCATTTCAGATGTATTTAATTTAATGCTTTAATAACTTATTAATACGGTTCAATACGGAGAGGTTTCAAGTGCTTTGTGAGCAGTCAACTGCTGTTAAATGTTTATTTAGAGCAATTAAAAATTATAATAACTTAAAAATTGAACGCGATTATTTAATTTATACTGAAATATTTAATAACATTTTTCTCATATTAGCACCATTGACATAGTTTTATTTATTTTGAATCGTTCGAAACCTGTTACGTAAACTGATGAAATCTGGCGAATTTAAATCGTATTTTTTTGTACACAATCTTTCGATATCATTCAAAAATAGTAGGAAACGCTTGATAATTTAACAAAAAAAAAAAAACAGTATGAAAAAACGGGCGCACTAATAGCCGTACTTCACTTAGAATTTAAACACAGTCTCAACATTTGTTAAAATCCTTCCAATTGGCAATAGTTGCATATCAACAGAACGAAACAAATCAATTTGAAGAGGGCATGTAATAATTGGACTTGAAAGTATGTTGAACACGATTTTACGCGAACGATTGGCCAGTTTAGGGGACCAAGTATGGACAAAATTTGTAACAAATATGAAGGGTTACTTTGGCAGCAGACAAATTCGAGCCAGGTGGCAAACATAGCTGAGTGATTGAAAATAATGTTCTTGAACAACACCGTAACCTTGAAAATGCGTGGCTTTGCGAGCTGGTGTGAAACAACTGTTGTTGAAATAGGTGACGTGTAGAGATGTTTGTACTACTTCACAGTTCCGAGAGCATAACGAAAGAACGCTCACGCACCTGCCCGTGGGCCATCTGGTACGTATAGAAAAATTGAATCAAATCAATACAAGAAATTACGTCTTATGTAGCGCGATTCTCAAAGTAGATTGAAATACTTCGCGAGTCGATTGTATTCGAGCTTGCTCCACGTGATTTTATATTTGATTACGTTTCTTTTGCATCTCATTTCATCTGCGTCATTGCATTTTACCCGAACGGAGACTGTGACCATCCAGTAGTCCGGAAAAGGATGGACGGTTTTGTGCTCCGCGTGCACTTTTAACGGTGAACGTTGTAGAAGCATGTCTGCTGCTGCTGTGACGTTGTTTTGGAAGAACGTCGGAATCGAATAATGACACTTCCGACGAGTTTCAACGATAAAGATTGTGCAATTTGCAAGAAATCGCATTACGTTCGACCGTAACAATGGGCTACACGTTCGCATGGGAGCGGTCGTAGACTAGAGCTGTTTTTGTTGTCTTAATTTAGAGTTCAAGATAGGGATCTTCACAGGACACCAGGCCTGAGGCGTCCTTAGTCATCGCTTTTTCGCTTCATTTGTGGAGCTTTCTCTCGCTCTTCCCCGCGCTCTATTGCTCTCTGTATCGATGAGGCTGTAACTTTTGGTCCACCAGCGTACAGCGTACTCGGTGAAAGCTCGATAGTTTGTTAGGGAAGCGGGAGTGGTGCGAGGGCTTCCTGCAATCCGGAAAATTGTGCTGATTCGGCTCCTGCTTCCGGAAATGGAGTGTTAGTTTGTTAGTTATCCGGCCCAACCAGAGCGGACGGGTGGTCCTAGAGGTGAACGAAGGAGACCATTGCAAAAAAGGTTGGCTTTTGCAATAATTGGATTAGAGTGTCTGATTGAGTTTTCTATTTCAGAGCGTCAAAGGAAATGGGAAAACCATTGCTGAATTTTCCCCCATAAGCGCGCACACACACACACAGAAGCACGCCGCTGGAGATGTGCTATGTGCTATTTTGTTTTGGTTTGTTTTCCTATCGAGTGAGACTGCTTGAGACTGGCGAAAAAACATTCGTGGGGAAGGATTTCGTTTCCTTCACGATTCCCGACGAGGGAGCAATCAGCGGTTAGGTGGGCTTATGAGGTTTTATTGATTGAAAGTGTTAATGAGTTCATCAATGGGATCGTTGCACTTGCTCGAAGGGATCTGGGTTTGTTCCGGTTGACAGAATTTTCGGTTTTGAAGCGAAGCTGAAGCGTAAGGATGGAGACACATTATTCGTTGCTTTTTGGTGTGATGTGGTGATTTCTATCTTTTTAATGATGAGCAGAGCAGAGTAAAACACTGTCTGTAAATAATTTTTTGTAACAATATTCTCGTGCTAATTGATCTCGTCATGGCTGGCGTTTTACCCGATTACTAGACTGATTTTACTACTACTTTTACTACTAAGATTTCCTAAATAAAAAAAATTAAATTAAAAAATATATAGGCAACATTTCATATTTTGGAAATCGCGTATTTATATTCCAATATTTAATTATTTTAGTAATACGTACATCCTTGTATATGCAATTTTGCAAATTCGTAAAGTTAATATATAGCGTCTTTCAAGATCTAACCATTGTCCTCGCGATGTGTTCAACTCATGCCCCAGAAACTCTTCACATTTAGTGTTTTAAATCCCGGAGATCAATATAGTGTGCTCTGACGCTACAGCAATCTCGATTCATATCTCAACCAGGCTTTAAATATTAATCCACCTTTGGCAGGTGAAAGTCCCGGTGGACAGATAAACCCCTAAGATAGATGGGGTATAGTCACAAATGTAAAACCACCTTTCTCGTCGGCTGGATTCACACAAGAATGCTCCTTTCCTGCTTGAGACAACGGCTCAAATGAATGGAGCACGAACAATGGACACCATTCCCGGAGGACCTTCCCAGGGACATAGATAAACATCGTGCCACTGTCGA
The DNA here is from genome assembly GCA_000956215.1 of Anopheles farauti No. 4. Classification (NCBI taxonomy): domain Eukaryota; kingdom Metazoa; phylum Arthropoda; class Insecta; order Diptera; family Culicidae; genus Anopheles; species Anopheles farauti No. 4. The sequence goes on along the minus strand of JXWZ01013644.1, from coordinate 81,817 downwards.
AGATTACGCCAATAGATACAACTAAAATCAATCGTACCTCCGAAGCTGAGCAACAGTCGGGTGATAAAAAGTGGAAAACGGGCATTGGTGGGTTAGGGTGGAATAAAAGAAACCCGGCGAAGTAATCGGTACCCTCCCTCGGGAAAGTTTCTGCCCGCGGCCTCATCACTTCAGCACGTGGACCGAAAAAAAAGGGCGATGAATGTTTGGCTTTCAGCAACTATTTCAGCACAACCTGGCTGGGCAGCGTTTGCTGTGCCGTACAGCTTACAGCATGTCCGTGACCATGTTCAGTGCATGGAAGCGTTGAAGGGTGCTGCAACCGTGTTTCCAAAACCTGGTGAAGTTTGGAATGTAAGGACGTTTGGCTAACAGCTAACTTTGCTGACGCGCCCGCAAGGGAATTGCTTGAAGTGCTGAAGCCCATTTTGAAAAGGGTCTCTATCGGGCGGTGCGACGGTGCAGAAGGGATCTTCCAGTTCGGGGGCATGTGTGCGGTGCTGCTGTCATAGCACAGGGAAAGGGCGGAGAAAAGGAAAATCTGTTCCGTTTCCTAGCGTCATGCCGTTTTTGGACGTTTTTTTTTGTTGTTGTTGTTGTTGCTGTTGCCATTACCCTCTTGCAGTGTTGCACGATGGCAGGGAACCTGAAAACCTTTGCTGAAAGTGAACACTACAGGCACCACAACCGAAGCGCCCAGAAGCCGGAAAGGATCCATGCTTGTTGGTCATGTTTTGTAAAGCCGTAGAGGAAGATGAATGCTTTCAGGATAGCATTTACGTATGTGTGGTTGTGTGTGTGTATTTGCTGCCTTTGGTGAGCCAAGTGGAGGAAAATGTGATGGGAAGAAAAGGTGAGGTGAGGAAATTTTATTACCCAGCTGAAATTACACTGGCACGAACCACCGGTAATGGGGTCAATGATCTCGCATATGTTCTGCTCCTGTAGCCGGGTGAGGAGTCAAATATGGAGGAAACCCGTTTGCTCGATAGCGTACCATGAAGGATGCATTTTGCATAAAGTATGGGTTACAGTGTACCCACATTGGGGTAATTTTCTTTATTTAAAAAAAAACTTGACTTTACGATACCATACCGATTCGTGTGATCGTTAAAGTCTTGTCTATGTTTAAATTTAATCTTCAAATCGTTATGTATTATTTGGTGCTATTAGCAACATTTGTAATATGTTTCTACACTATACCGAGCAACGTTAGAAGAGACTATTTTGTTGAAATGTTAATAAATTTTGGGATGTGAAGTTGAAATTGTTAAGCTGATATTGACACTCAACAGTCAATTGAACTCGATGCGACTAAAGAAAAATACACACTTTACACTATTAGTGATTCTATTTGCCACTTAAAATAAGAAGAAACAACAAGGTTGATGTCATTATATGCAATTATTGCTAATTTTGTAATGTAAAAAATTATCGATAAGGTAAAAAGCAAGTGAAGAAAAACGTTTACGGTATCACAATAAATGGTTAAAGTAAATTCTTCGCACTTTTATCGTTCGTATGGATACTTTTACACATTGATAAAAAAAAAGTTGCACAATTCGATTCGACCTCATGTTGTTCAATTGCATCCTCGCATCGCGTTTCTGGAATTTTCGCAACAATAATTCGTGCACTCTGCCCAACCGACTGAGGGGAAAATTTCAAACACACAAACATCTGCTTCTTCCAAAAACGGTTCTGCCGTGCCGTGTTCTATCCGTTCGTTGGTGACGTCTAATTTTTCCCAACTAACGGGCCGGGTCGGTCGGTCCAAAACACACGCACACACCACACCGTGGCAAGTGCGCCATCCTGCGGAGGGATAAAATTTAGAGCGTAAGTGGGTTTTCCTAAGGTGCCTTTTTGCTGCTGCTTTTGTTGCTGCATTGCTTTTTGGGTAACGCTCGCTGCCCTGTAGACGATCGTCCTGACGTAATCGGTGACGTAGTTAAGGGACCGAGCATCCGGCACCGGGTTTCGCGAGCAGGAGGTATGAGTGTGAGTCAAGGGAAAATGGGAAAAAGACGACAAGGCCGGGCCCTATAGCGAGCGACAGTGAAGCCGGGCGAATAAGGCAAACGCGTTCTGCGCGAAACACTTGAGGGTGATTATTCGTGGTACATAAATTGTTTGTGTTCGATAGGACGAATGATTGCATGATATTCCGCTTTCAGAAGGGATGCTACTTACGGTGCCGAATGGATGCTGGGCGTGTGTGGCGTAGAAAGGGCTGTTTGCTGTTTTTCGATTCCAACCTCGAAGAAATAAAGGCAAAGGTGTGTGGATGTTTGTGTGTGGTTGGATGGATGGTTGTTTTGTGCTTTTTTTTTGTTTTGCCTCTGGAAATGTATCTGGGACACCGGTGTCGTCTGCCCCGAACGAGACCAATTGTTTTCGTTAAGGACGAAGGACGATAAAATAGAACCACAAGGTGTGGGTGCGTCGGTCGGATGTTGTTAGTATACGGATAGGTCACGGGGATGATTGCCATGAAATGGATGCGGCAGCTAAAGAAAATATTACCACACAATGATATGAGAATGTGCGATTGGTGTGCTTATGAGGCAATCTTGCTTGCTGCCTGTTGTTGTTCTATTCATCGTTACCTAAGTCGATCACGAATTGAAGAGTGGTTGAATATACATTAGTTTTTTTTAACCTTATCTACAATGTTTTTACATAGCAACCATGCATTAAGGACATCAAGTCCTTAAGATTGTATTTGGTTTATAATAATTTTATATGCCTATTTTTATTATGCGAATAAAAAAGCGATTTCAATGTAAGTAACCGGTTTCCTTTACTTTCAGCCCAATCCAATACTTGAGTAATATTGTCACTGGGTTAGAATGTATGTGAAAATCTACAGCAGTGAAAAATGTTATACAGTGCATCCCTTAATCTTGGAAATACAGTTTGACAGTTTGTTTAACACATACATGTATACATGCTATATAAGTTAATTTATTGTCTATTGAAACCTTTAAAGTATCCTTGACTCTTAGTCAAAACCACGACGTAGCCAAAAATTTCAGAAATGATTTCAATTGGAATTGAAAGAACCATTGCAAACACTATAAAGGCGAAATAAATGTTATCTATTAGGTTTCAATCAGAAGAGTTAAAAAAATCCCTAAACCTTATCATGATTATCTGAACATTCTGTTTGATAGCCACAATTATCACCTCATGGGAATGATTTTTTTATCTGGTTAGCTGTTCAAGTCCGTACCATCAATCACCGTGGGATAAAAAAAACGAACTTTAAGCTAGTGTCTCGGTCTACCCACCGACCAGATAAAGCACTATCTTTTTGTGAAGCGCTTTCCGGGCCCTCAAATTGATTCATTATCTTACGTCGAATCAACTTCCACCGAGCTTTTGTTCTTCGTGCCATTCTGCGACTGCTGTTGCTGCTTCTGGTGTTTTTTTCTGCTAAAAGGAGGAAAAATCAAAATAGACAGAATAATCTGGCAAGCATTAATCAACGATAATTGCTTAATAATGATCCCGTGAGCTCGTCAGCCGGCCGGTGGCTCACCAATCAATTACTTACGGCTGCCGGGGAATTTGTTTAGTGAAGCATATTGTTTGCTCTCGCACAGCATCCTGCCATTCAGCTGCCGCCCTTCCGGTGCTATTGTTTGGGCTGCAACCGGAATGTGACTGGGTGCGGAATAATTCCAAGAACTAGGTCACATTGTAGTAGCGACGGTAGAAAAAGGACTTCGAATTTGAGTAAAATCGTGTACGGATGAGTGTGTGTGTGTGAGTGAGCTATTTTTCTGCCCAGAGTTTTTTCTTTTCTCTGTTGAGGCAGGAAACTGAGCTTCCAGACCTAATCTAGTGTACGAGGTTCAGGGCGCGTGGAGGATTGGTGTGAGCAAGTATAATCAGGAACCCCGGTAATGATCTCGCCAACGCGGCGGATGATGAAGGCGTTCTTTCAGCATGCTAAGTATGCTTGTAGCCTAGTAAGCTGATCCGGATGCGGATCGGTAGGATATAAATAATTTAGTTAGCTAGCCAATGCAAGCAGCAAGAAAAAACATCCACGGGATGCTTATCTAGTGGAAATAAAAAAAAACATCATTGGCTAACAAGAACACGGGGCGGTGTTGTGTAGGAGTGGTTACATTTTCATTGCACGAAAACTAATGATTTCGAGCTCGTTTAGTTCGGTCGCGTCCGTTGCTAAGATGCGTTATTTCGATCGATGGCTAGTGATAAATAAAGCAAAAATCTCGATGGTTTTATTAAGGCATTCAAGCTAAAATCTTTTAGAACGACGTGCTGCCCGTGCTTCATAATATCCCAATCACTAGCAAAACAAAAATGGCGTGCGATAAGGATTCCAGCGCAGCTAGGATGTCACGTACGTTTTGTCGCCATTGGTACGCCTTGACAGCGCTCCCACGATGGGGGTGTAATTTATTTGTTTTCTTTTTCAAGCGAAAACAACGTCCGACCTGGTGGAGGCTCGCCCAGCGAAAGTTGTTCGGCAAACACAGACACCTCACCGGGTTTGGATGATAAGATGACACTGGTGTGGAATTTATCCTGCCTCGGTTTGGTGTTTTTGGTTGCGCTGATGTGGATTGTTGTCCGCTGTTGTTATTTTTGGTTTTGGTTTGGATTCGCTCAGAATTTTGGGACGGGGCGAAGTTTGCTGGTTCGAAGCGTGTTATCAGAAACATTCCGTTTCACGTACTCAGCGAGCTGGAAGAGCGTTGAGCGCAGCTTACAATAATATTTTATGTTCAACGGCGGGACGTCGTTCTGTTTTGGTGGTATGATTTATGTGATTTATCGTATGGATTGTTTTGCAAAGTATGGTGTTGTTTTGTTTTCCGAGAGTTACCCCGTAGGAACAAATAGTTGTTTTGTTTGTACAGTATTGGCCGGTCAATGTTTTATTTTCCGATTTTATTTTTTATCGTGTTTTGTTGTAAACAAAACCACGTTTCTAATATTTACGTCTTTCGTACAGCTTTCGTAGCTAATTCGTAGTTTCATTTTACTCCTTCTTGGATTGACATTAGTCACACTGACAATCACACGTGAATATTGTATATAAATTAATAAACGAAACGAAATTATTACCATTCTACTATATGGCTGCTCTTGTGCAAATACTGCAGGCTAAAACGGAGACTAAAAGGAATATCAATTGAAGAAATAGTATTACATATTATCGCTGCTTATAGTAGCTAGTTCTGTACCATATGCATTAATTTTTTTATCAAACCTCATATTCGTCTATGTGGGCGATGTTTTGTATTTCAGTCGTCTTTGGCTAAAAGATAATTTGCTTGACAGAGGTTGATATTAGCTAAGCGATATTCATCGAAGTCCATATGCAACAAAATTAAACTCAACAGATGTCTTGCGTTAAATGTGCAGTATGAAATGATACAAATGTTTTTGTTTGTTTTTTTTTCTTAAACAAATTCACATTTTTAATATGAAAAAATGGTATAAAAGTTACGTGGAAACAAATACCAAAGCAGTAAATTTATTTTATTTAAATTTTTTTCATGTAGGTTTGTTCCTTAAAACATTCTATACTTTTGTTAATGAAACCAAAATTAACTTATTACAAAGAGAATCTAAAATATACTTAAATCCAACTAGAACTTGAACTAGATGCTTGAAACATTTTTCAACTTTACGCATCGTGAGTAATTTCTATACTAGTGTTCAAGGGGTGGTATTATTTCTAAAAACATTTGTTTAAATCCTTATTTTTATTAAAAAGCTTCAAGAAACTTTATCTGTCAAGTCACTGGAGTATTACACCATGATATTTATTTGAGACTTTTTTTTAACCAATATAAATCAGATCTTCGCCTGGATGCACATGGGGAAGCTAATAATAAAATTTAATTGCTAACATAAATGATAATTTTACAAATAAAAATTAATTATGTTTGTACGAATGCCCGCGTGGATTTGACTCAAACCTCCATAAAACAAAATCAATCAATCTTTTCGAACCACTGAAACCACTCGATTCATATCTCGCCAGCCGTCATCAGTCCTTTGTCACGTTATCTTTATAGTTTTTAATGGAATTTATGTCTTGACTTAATTTTTTTCGTTCCGATTCCCGCTGCACAAACACGTAATATCCCTTCCTCTGAGGGGGTTTGGGCCAATAATTCATTGGTCGGACCATTTTCTGTCTCGATCGTGATTTAATAGCCCCCGATCAGCTGCATTTTACATTGGCTTCGGTCCCGGTGACAGCTCGGTGGACGCCACATGGTCCGAGTTCGCGCGGGTGCCCATAAATGATGTCATATTAACGGTTTTAATCGTACCGAATAATAAATCCAGCCCCTCAGGGCGAGACGAGGACCGTTTCTACAACGCAGATCTGTTTTTTACGCTTCTGGTTGTGCTGTTGTTCGGCTGGTTTGGTTTTGTGCGGAATGGTGTTGTGTTATGATTTCTTTTTTCGGATTTTCTTAATATGATGATTTATTGCATTGCGGCTCGATATCGATTCTCCCAGACCCCTCGGTGGTGGTAGATAGTGGAGGGCTATAAAATTTTAAAGCGACGTGACCAAAAAAATCGAATGGTATTAAGACATTTTATTGATTCGCGGTAGAAGAGTGAAATCATCGGGGCGGAACAACGGTATCCCCAATTTTATTCAATCAAATATATGTGTATATTTTGTTACCGGTGGGATTTACGTTGCTCCAAACGTCACCAAAGCTCGTTTGATGTGGTGATAAAGCGCGTGTCGGTATAACATTATAGATAAAATGAATTTCTCCGCATGTTCGTTTTTTTTTTCTTCTTTTCGTAAGTATCGTTACCACGTTCTCATCGCGTCTCTCTTTTCACGGTGCTTCCGAAAAATGCAACTGGTTATGGAATGAAATCACGGCACACATGCCGTTGCAGCTGCTTGCTCTCTGCTTCCGATGCATCTTCCCAAATGGTGTAAAGCGAGTCTGGCACGCGCCAACATATTGCTCTGTCTCGATGGGTATCGGTCTCTGTGGTTACCGGATGAAATATGAGAAACGAGAAAGAACGGAGAAACGCCAAAACTGCCCGAGAACAACGAGCACGAAGCATGCGTGTGTGTGGGCCTCATACTGGTACGAGATTTGTGTAAAGCCGGCAACATTGTGGAGTCAGAGATGGACCAGCAGAGCAACAAGACAAACCGTGCACAAATATTTGTATGTTTTCAATTATGATGCCTTTTTCAATAGAAGGCAAAACTCTCGTCCGTCATCCTCCCCGTGCATGATTCGAGATTATTATCTGAACGCGCAAGTGAGTTTTGCAACGACAATAAATGACGCCCGTAAACGGGCAGCTGAAAAACGCACCACCGTTGACCACGCTCCGGGTGGGTTTCGACGCGGAACTGGATAATTGCAAATATTGACTGGTCATCACAACGCCTCGGTTGGTGTGCTTGTGGATCGACCGTTTCATTTACCACCCTCGGTGCAGTTTTATTGTGCGCTCTTAATGTACCGCTGCTGGCTTTTCGTTTGAAAGGCACACTAGCTTTTGGTGGGTATTAGATTTCATGAAGCACATTGATTGGTGGAATGCTGGTTGTTTATGTTTTAAAATATTTCACAATCAACAGATTAAATTTATTTTAGTCATATTTTGCATCCTTAAATGCTATCAGAGAGCATTTATATTTCATTTTGGACTCGTATTTATGAGTTTGAAAAGAATGAAACGTGATTTTTTAGTTTTTTGTAAATGATTCATTTCAAATAAAGGGATATTTTAATCTGTGTAATCTGTTTTGTGTTAACTTAACTTAACGAAAACAATTGTATGGTTCAAACAATCTATTTTTCTTCCAATCTACCCGATAACATAAGTTAATTTGACATTGGTAGATGAGTTGTTCATTATTTTGACAAATAGTAAAAATGATATTATTTCTAAATAATTTACCCAGAAGATAACACTTGTCAAATCTTTCATATAAAATAAAAAAAAATGTCGGCATATTTAAATTAAGGTGGCTGATTTCGTTATGACGAAGGTTAACATATTTTTAGTGTAGTGCAAATTGCATACTTTGTGGTGCAGACTTGTTCGAAGAACCTTTTCAGATATTTTTACGACATAATATTTTCATGCATATTTCATTTTGATCATTTTAAGTAAAGCGTATTTAATAACAGCTATTGTAGGTTTTTATTAACTCTAATCAAAATTTCAAATTATTGTATTAAAAACATGAAGAAAAGCTCTTTTTTAAATAATTGACCAACATAAATTAACCAATTAGTATGCACATTTAGGTCCGCAAGTGGACCACAGCATTAATTTTATGTTTTTTGTTTCGCATGATGTGGATGTGGATTTGCAGATAATTGTTAGCTTAGGTTGCACCCGATGTGTATTTGGCAACATTATTGATTTGCATAAGCATTATGAAATTCAATGCTTGTTTCCTTGTTTGCGCCTAACTCAAACATTTCCAAAATAAAACCTTCTCACTTTAATCTGCAGTGGATGCATGTGTTTTGCGGTAGACTGTTAAATTTCACATTAATTTAATTCCATTCTCCTTCCCGACGCCCAACGTTCTCTCTCGCCACAATTTATTTCACTCGCCTTTTAGTGCGTTATTTAGGTGCTGCATCAAAAGATGGAAATACGAAACGGCATAAAAATTCACCCGGCCGGCCGGTCGCGTGAACTGTGAAATGTAGGAATGTGGGCTTCACAACCGGCAAAAAAAAAAAAAATGCTGTCAACTTCCACAAAAAATGGCTGGCAAAACCGGTAAACAATTTCATTTAATGCTGAAGGAATTTTTCAATATCCAATATTTCCCAATTTGGCGCGGATCAAGCGCAGCAACCAGCAAGGTGGGCTGCCCGCCACTGATGGCGCCCACTGTTCGTGCTGACCAGCAATAAAAAAGGTTGCTTTAGTGGTGGGCTGGGGACGGGTGGACAAATTTCGGAAGGATTTGGATAATTACTGTCCAATCTGTAGAAAAGCCGAAACAAATGTCAATGTCTGTATCGTAACGCAAAGCTGTAAATTGTGTGAGTTGGGTGAACCAGTGGAATGCTGTTTGGATTTTTTGCAATCACTTTGATTGTAGATTCTGCTTGAATTCGTTTCGATACACTGTAACATACGTATTAATCAGTATAAAACATTCCAGCGCGTTTAATTAATCCCAAACTATTGTTCGATTCCCGCGAAATCGCAGCAGTAGTAGAAAATTCACATTTCGATACGTCACTAATAAGTTTTGCAGATAAATGTAGCATGAATAGCACAAGTTTCGCCTTTTATGTGTGTATCTCCCGTGGGAGAGCATGAAATAGTGAAGTAGCTTATTTTAGACCCTTTTTTGCCTGAGTGGCAACGATAAATAATAGATCAGCACCGCACGAGCTTGACATTCCGTGCGTCATTAATTAACCTCATAGCAGGAGCAGACTGATATTTGGGTAACGACGGGGGATTTATGGAGAAAATTTCGCATGTTAACAGTTTAATCAGCGGAAAGCACAAATCGATATCCATGCCTCTCAGCCATGGATGACCGCATAGTTTAGCGTTGCGGAAGGGAGAGGAGTAGAACATCGATCCGAGCACTCTTTCACCAGTTTTGGCGTCCGGATGAGATCTCGTACAGACACGGGCATGTGAACTGCTCCCGCATGAGCGCTCCCGGTGGGAAGGTTTTCCAGTGGGTTTGATGTGACCGCTTCATTGCATATGTACATTTCTGATGAGCCAGAAGCGCACCAACCGCCCCCCCATGTGGGCAGTATTTGAAACGAACTTTGGGAAGCTTGTGTAGGATGATTCTGGTATCGGACCGAGGAGGGAGGGACAACGAATTCGTCAGGTGTATTCGCAGGTCCAACAGGCTCTAAAACCGCAGCCACAGTGGTTGTGGAGTTAAACTGTGTTTTTGTCCTCTAACACGCTTTATACCTCGTCCACCTCCCGAAACCAAAGACATTCTGCGAAGGCATTAGAGTTTAGGCGTACAAACTGCGCCATATGCGCCATGCTCTGCCTGCATATCCTTCGGGAATCGGTCGGATTATTTCCCGTGCTCGTGAAAACCGTGGGAACACAAACTTATGTCCGATATAGGCATAGTTAGTTTTGCTTGAACATCTTGGTTTTTGGTGGATGGTGCAATAACATTTCGGCAATAGCAGAGATGGCTTAGGCCAAAAATCCGCGCGAATTGTATTGTTCGTGCGTGTGGAGATTTGTGTACAGAGCACTCACACCGCCGGGGGCAAGAACAATGGTGGATTGAAAAGGAAGAAAAAAGCACTCCATGAAGCGAAAACAAAAGGACTGCTGCGCTAATGTTCAGGTGCTCGTGGATAACCGGGCCGCTATTGTTTGAATGATGGCGTCGTTTATCTGGGATGGAAGATCCGGAGAGTATAAAGCTGGTTCTGATGTTTGTCATGATGGGGTTGCTCGCAATGTCTTTACCCTTTGGTGTGTTCTATGCATCGCCGAATGCAAGCATGTCCCATGTGTCGCGCGAAATTATTATTTACTTAAATCTTTACATCAACAGCGAGGAAAACTCCGATGAAAGACCGTTCGTTAGGTTTCTATTGTGCTTAGGTAGTTACAGTTCGATTAGAATTGTGTAGAAAGCCTTTTTTTTTGTACGCGTTATTACAAATACGTCACACGTTACTAAGGTAGAAACACGTTTGGGCGATTCATCCGCCAAATTGCACCTGCATCCCATCAGCAAGACAATTACGTTCACTGTGCTTCTTCTCATTCAGGATTCCTTCTTGCTGGCGCTCTGAAGGATTTTTTAATCGCCAGTTCCATGAACTTTGCCGGAATGTCGGACTAAAATGACACGCAATGTGTTAAATAATGCGAAAAGAAAATCACAGTGGCATGCGCCATATTTTTGGAATCGTCATGTCGTGATGAAGAAGCGAATGTTTTAATATTTAATTTCACATTTCTTCAAATTTATTTGAACAATACGAGGATTAAATCAAGCTAGTAAAAAACTGCTTAAATATTCTTAAATGGTCCTTCACTTTAGTTATATATTAAAGACAATCGAATAGTCTCACTATTTAATCTGCACTTCATAATCTAGTAAGTTTTGTTGTATGTATATGCTGACTTTCAGGCTTCTTAAAAAGACTATTTGGGAGGTAAACTGAATTCTTTTTCAATTTTCACATGACTTTCAATGCTGCCTTTATTACATGATTTACAATTAAAAAGACTTGATGAGTGCTATCTTTCCATATTATTTTATTGTTCTATCTTACTTCATAATCCTACACATTATATCTGGTATAACAATTTTGTTTTGTTTTATTTCTTTAAACGCTTTTTCAAGGCCATTGTAAAGTCCACCGCTAACGGAAAATAAACGGAAAATTTCTACCGCAATTTCTAGCCTGCGGATAGCAATTATTTCTCTTCGGTCACATGCTGGCAACCAAACGTGGTCGCATACTATTAGAAAAGAGCACATAAGAACGCGCTCTGGTTTGGAAATTCCTGATACCGACGGCGACGGCTACCTGTGCCGACAATCTTGCTCGCGTTTTTCCGAACCCGCGTTTCCCACCAATCACCGACGGCGGAGGAGCACCGTTTGAACCTGGGGGAGCAGGTCATGGCATGGGATCGATAATTTGCTGACCGTTTTTCATTGCATCGTTCTTCTTGCCCATATAGAGCGCGGACATCGCCGAGGCACACGTGTATGGCGCGTTCTTTGGCGCATCATTATCGAAACCGATGGGATGCCGTTTTTTCTGCTGCTGCTCTTGTTCTTGTTTTTTTTTTGCTTCCTACACTAGAAAGGAGTCACGCCGAGGCCGCCGAAACGGAGTGATGGTTTGCGATGCATCAGAAAGCTGTCGCTCTGAATCGACCAGCAGGAGGGAGTTGGGAGTAAAGTGAAGGACAAAAAAAACGATGAATCACTGCCCACGACATGGTGCCTCCGATCTCACAATGCACTCATTAGGCAATACCGATTTCGTTTCGTCCTGGATCGTTCTGGGCTAGGCTGGGTAGTTTCGCCGTCCTTTCGTTGTTGGCCCACTGGATGGGATTGTGCCATCGAAGCCGACAGCGATATTTATCATGCAAGGGAGGAAAAGGAGGACGGACTTCTGGTCAATCGTGCCGGCGTCGCGATATCGTGACCAACAGTGGTGCACTGACCGGCCGTACCGGCAGGATACCTTTTATGGTCCTAACCTCTCCCTTTTCCTCGGCTGGGTGGAGTGGGGGCGCTACTGGCTATGGTCCGGTGAAGTTTTTTTTTTGCGTTCGAAAATTAAACCAATTTACGGTTGAGGACAGCGCTGCAGGTATGGGATGTAGAATCTAGAAAGTGATCCTTGTTAGTGTATGCCTGGCTACAAAGATCGATGCTGGGCGGTTTGATGGTCAGTCTGTGTCCTTTCACCTGAACACAGCATGAGTATCGCGTGAGAAATATGTGATATTTTTGGCGGTTTTAAACGATCATGAGGCGAGTTGGGTATTCCCAGCAATTTACTTCAGGTTTCATACTAATAATGTTTAAGATTAATTTATAAATGTTTAATAGAAATAAATTTCCTTTGTGCACCATCCCACCTTTCAAGACGAATTAGCAGCGAACGAAAGAAAAATCTTGCAGTTAGCTAATTTTGGTATGAAATTTTCATGTTAACTTTCAGTAGTTCCCTTTTTGAAACAGTTTTTATTAATCTATTTGGAACAAAATTAGTGAAATTGTTTTTGTGACTCTCCTATTTCCATAACTTTTAATTACTTGCTAATTTCCAAAGTTTCGACTCCGCTTGCGTCCATAGCAAGTGAATGAAAAAATAAATAAATCTAATAAACAACCATAAAATAAATTAAATTTCAATCTCGCCAACAGCCTATTGTGGCTACGGTTATATATTTCTTTTAATCTTTAATCAATTTTGAATCATCATTATTTTTAATCAACCAACACGTGATCAAAAGATAGAGTATGTTGTTAAGGTAATTTATTTATTTTGGCTTTTAATGTAATTAGCTAATTGCTCTATATAACATCATATCTAATTGTGAACGAATTTCACAATCTTTGCATTTCCGCTATTGGATATGATATGTCAAATGTTGCTAATTTCTCAATATTTCAATTCTGCTGATTAAAGTGTTTCATTGCCAGAGTCAACAGAGCACGCTGATTTGCCCTTATTGATTTCCAATCCAGAGAATGTAACATATCGCGCTGTAATCGATCGCACCATTGGTCTTAGCAGCTGGGGAGAAATGGACGTGTTGGAGGCGCTGAACCAAACTAGTGTTATTCCCACTGTCAAACGAGCTCCACACACACGCCTTGTGTCCGAAAGCTCCATTCGCGCGGGCCAATCAGTTTTGTTTGATCGACGATGATTTATTGCAACCCACAGATCCATTGTCGTTTAAGGGCGGGTGCTCGATTACTGCGGGCTGAGAGAATACCGCGATGGGTGGTGGGTTGGATCCCGCGACATGAAGTGCTATTTATGCATCCATTTGATGGTCCCGTGGCTTCAGTGCGACCTATTTTCAGTGCGAGCGTTTGCGGTGACTGACTGGACTCGCGAGAGTTCCGTTTGATGTTCGACCATCGTTTGGCCGTTCGGACGTTCATACGCGGGATTGATTGATTAAAACGTAACCATCATCGCAACCATCGGTCGCGGGTCGGCCGTCCGTGGGGTCCAGGGAGTCAAATACGATACGATTTATGTGGGACACGGTGGGACGTGTTAGGTCGACGGGTGTGAAGCTTCTACGGCTGGCAAGACATCAGCGCTGCGCGGATGGGGACCATCGCGTAAGTGAAGATTGATGGAATGGGAATTGGAGACGCCGATCGGACGTGCGAGCATTACTGATGGGGGCATGTCTTACGATGTTAAATTACCACTTGCTAAATTACCAGAGCTAGCGAGTTGTAATCTCCGAATCTTGATGAAGCTATCGAAGTATCGCCTTAGGAAATATGGTGCAGATGTTATACATTAAGATTCCAGTAAATATGATTTGTTTTCAAACATACACAATCGATACACAAATGATGATTGTAGAAAAAAGAATGTTAATCGTATATTAAATTAATTATAGTATTATAATTTATATCGATGAGTTTTCTTAAAAAAGTTTCCTGAAACGAGACGTTTTGTTCTGAAATACTGGATATTGAGCTCCAAAGTGTTAATCACTATATGTATTAACTATAAAGCTTAAATGGCTCAATTTACTTCGTAACATGTTTTAGATATTACAAAAAAAATCAATTATTGATGTGAAAACATTCGGTTTAGGATACCATGGTCTTTATGCATGAAATCCCGGAATAATTAATACACTACACCGTGATGTAACGTCATAAGCATTTTCTTCTTCTTGACTAGCATTAAATAGTTCTGGATAGCGATTTTAAAGCTGTTCCTGCACACGTTTTTGCCACATCTTCAAAGGTAACCGGCAGCTTTCGGAACATAATCTCATATATTCTGTGAGACACACTAAGTTCAAGTGCAATTATTCCAAGATCACTAATGGAATTGCACGAATTGGTCACGAATGGGTGATTTGCAGGTCCGGGGATGTGGTCCTGAATCATTTGATAAATCGTTGTCTCCATTGCTATGTCAAGGGTACCATCGGTTCCTGTCCGCCCGAACAATCCAACTGTGTCGTCCGGCGTTTTCGTTTGGATCATTGCCAAAACTTCCGCCAACGAAACACACGTGAGCCATTCGATCGATCGATTATTATTGTTTGCCTGTGTTGGGGAAGCTTCGGGGATGGAAGAAATTTGTCCGAAGAAATTCCTTCAACCGATTGGATGTCCTGTGAGACTGTACCGTCTGTCGGTGGTGGTGGTGGTGGTGGTGCTTATGGTAGCTCCCCCGATGAAGTATGTCCGGATGTAGCCATTTATCAGCATTGAACCGTAGCAAATAATCCGCCCGAGTACGCGTACGTGTTTGTGTCTGCGAAAGAAGCCTCCCCCACGATGTTTGGAGGCGCTCGGTGAAGCTTATAGTGAGGGATTTGTTTAACGATACACCTCGCGCATATTACGCATAATCTTGAGTCCTAGGGTTTCTCCCATGAGAGGTAGAGCGGTTTGTATGGGTAGATGTTTGATTTTTCGCCATGGTTTACAGTTCTGTGCAGAGGAGAGGCAGCTTATCTTCATCATCATTATCGTCGTCGACGCCGGTGATTTTGCATGATTCACTTCAATTGTTTAACCTTAGCTAGCTCCATAGCGTCGAATGGTTGAAAAATATGTATGAGAGGATAGAAGAAAAAAAAAAACCACCTGATACCTTCGCCTTACAGACAGAACCACCTGATACCTTCGCCTTACAGAACCTCCTTTCGGGTCCTCTGCATGAGATTTTCTAGCGCCGTCGTGCTAGTTGATAGAAACTTCTAGCTGCAGGCGATTATTCGCATGACTAGGCTGATAAAGACTGACTGTCATGTCGATCTGGTAGCTGAAGGTTGTACATGATCCACCTACGGAGCCTGGAATAATTTGTCACGGAGGATGGTGCACCGGAGTGTTTTGTTCGGCATGGTTATCCACTCCAGGTGGATACTATCGATCGATGTTTAACTACCTTAGAGTTTATTGTTTACCAATCCATAGAAAAACTTCACCATTCGTGTGCTTGTATCCCTGCGGGTGAATCCGCCTCTGAAACGTAGCAAAAACAACTCGAAATGCTTTCATGCATCACAAATAATGGGCGTTGTTTTTCAGCCGATACTATCACCTGATCAAGCCACTTGAACGAACGGGAGTATTCCAAGGAAAAGTGCTATGCTTTTTTTCTGCTCTCGCAGATGAAGGTGTTGTACGCTGCGGAGTCAAAAAGATAGCACGCAGACTCTGCTAGATCGGGCCCAATTCCAGCGGCTCTCGAGTAAATGATGATTGATGCGAGGATAGATACTGTCCGCGTATAGTGCGCCGTGTAGTTGCGGTGAAAGGTAAACAATGGATGGATGAACGGATCGATGTTGCTGCTGCTGCTGCTGCTGATGCTGATGCTGCTGTTGCTGCTCTTAATGGTGGATAATTTTTCTCCATTTCTTCATCTACCCCAGCACGACCGAGGATGGCCTTTTGTCGGAATAACTCATAGCCTTTCGCGCGGGTGCCCGCGTGTATGCAACGGAAACGTTCGGTTTGTGTGTGTGTGTGTATGTGTTTGTATGCATACGAAAGAAGGATGTGCCTGGCGATGAGTTATGGTCATGAATGCAAAGCACACGGCGGATGATGGATGCCGAGATGATGCTCTCACTAATGGTGATAAGGGCTCAACAAGTGTTGCAATGCAATGCTAAATATTTACCCTACGGGTTGTGCCGTGCCGTCGGTATATCAGGTGGGTGGGGTGAAGTCTATTGATTTCTTTTTGTATGTAGACTGACTGATAAATGGGCTCAGTAATTGGTTTCTGAATACTGTGGTCTACAGTGTGCTTGTTACAAATTTAATGTTTTGATACGGTATCATGGGTCATATGTTTGCTGTGTGTTGAAGACTTAAAATAAAGTTTGTTAAAATAGCTATACTTGAAATCAAATAAGAATAGAGAGGAGAAATCTTGAGACCAATTTGTTATTGATGCAACAGGTCAATTATTATTAGTAAGTCATCATAAGCGCAAGTATCTTGCAACATAGTGTTGGTAATAGAGAACGTGCTTCAAACCAATTGCTAATCCATGACTTCTTGTCGATTGCCCTTGCAGCAAATATAAAAATGGTCGGGTATGAATTATGTTTCATAAATCTTCATGTAAAATCACCCGTTCTGCTGCAACGTTAACATTTACTTATTTTCTAAGCTCGTTGTGCCACATGGCAGTCGGACATGTTGCACGCTTGTAGGAAATAAATAAATAAAAATAAACTAACATTACTTACCCTGCACGACAGACACGGGCCACTTTAGCTCAGCAGGCTCTCGGCTGTCGCATGCTTGTTTGATCGAATTTCTCATTTTCCTCCCGCGAAACTTCATGCACTTTGCTCCATCACGCATGGGGTGAGCGGTGAGTGTGAGATGGATGAAGGTGTTGGTTTATTTATTATTTTCCTTACCACAACAACATTTTCCCATTTGCTTCCGTTCTGTGGCTCGATGGTAGGTGTGGTAACATTGCTGCAACTACAACTAAGAAGCGTGACTGATCGTGTGTGTGTTTCACTGCTGCACGATTTCCGATTTATGCGCTCGGAAGCGGGAAAGTTTGTTGTTTATAGAATTGCTCGATGAAAAATTCGGTTTTGCCCGCACGCACACATGAACTCTAATCATCGTAGCTATGTTGTGCGTGTTTCTTGCGACATTTCGATGCTTGATGGGTGGCCAAATTATGCCAATCGAGGCGATTTTCTATTGGACAACTGCCGATGGTTTTATAAATTATATGCTATGTTTTGCACGGGCTAAATTTTGTTCACAAAAATTAGAAAAACGTTTCCGAATTTAGTTCAACCCGATAAATAACTCTACCAATACAAACAGAAAGACCAGCATGTGCATAAAACTAACTCGGGGGAGGAAAAAGTTCATCCGGTTTGATGTGTTTGTCAAAGGCAAGAAATCAAACTGGGAACGTATCCAATTTCGAACCGTACTCTACATCCGCCATTCCTCTACATACCACCTGAACGATTCCGAACGAACTGCGGGGACAGTTTATTTTTCCGGAACACACCATCGCCGGCGCGTGGGGAAGTCGATTGGGAAATTCGACGGGAACGTTTCCGAAAGACGCAAAAACAGACAGACAGATAATTCTGACCGGTTTTTTTTTACTCTATATCTTTGAAAAGAATTCCAAATATGCTTCAAAAGGCCGGATTGGCAGCCGGTAAGATAATTTGTCGATCGGTATTGCATTTCTTGCACCACTGCGTTCGTAATACTTGGCTAGTGGATGTTTGTATGCGTACAGGGAGAGAGATGGTAAGGAACGAAATGTTTGTTTTTCCCAAACCGACACAAATAGCGGCCAAAACGACGCTGTTGGGACTAAAGCTAAATCAGGGGTTGGCAAGTTTTCCAAAACAGAAAATAGAACATAGAAAATATTTCAAAACGTTTTTCGAAAGATCAGTTTAAACGGGCAATCGGTAATTTTAAATAATTACAATTTATGAATAAAGTTTCAAAACACATACCTTCAATCCTTTATGAAGAAGTTGAAATGTTCAATAATTGATTATTTATTGAACAAATCAAGAAAAAAATTGAAGCGACAATCGTTTAATATATAGGGTTTTATTTAATTTCAAATAGAAATTCGGCTTAGATTAATTTTTTTATGAAAATTTTAGTAAAGATTAAATTACATTTTTTTATTTTACATAAACATAAACTTAAATCGCATAAGAAAAAGATAAAAATAAGAAGAAAACAATAATTTCTTTGTTCATTTTCAAAAAAATAAATATTTCTATAGCTTTGTTTCTAGCGTTTGTCATTATTTCAAAAATCTGTCATTCAAAATTGTTGGGAGCTATTTTAAAATATTCTAAATTAAGCTAAATTGAAAGAAAGTAAGAAAGCTGGTATGCCAACCAGGAAGTAAAAACGCCACATATTTTAAAAATATCTAAGAAAAACCACTCGCTTGCCAGATAAAATAAGTCAGGGACGGACCCGTGTTTTGTCGACCCCTGCGCCAGATTATATTCCTGATTGGGGTTGGAAGAATGAGACGGATGGGACAGTTTGAGAGATTTATTGCGGAGTGATTGATCTTAATAGATTTATGGTCGGATAGTTTAGCTTGATTTAGTGTCCATCGAAGGTTGATTTCGGCGGTAGAGCCACACACTACCGATTTTTGTTGCTGCTTCTTTTAGTAACTTCATTTGTCACAATCGATGCACATACGAATGGGTGCGATAAATTGCGATGGCTATTTAGTGGATTGGCCAGTGATGTCGACTGTCTGAGTTTGTGGCGAAGGGGACAGTCCGGTAGTTCGGCGAGCAATTAACCCAATTTTTCGTCTAAAGCGACAGTGATTGGTAATATAGTACAGATAGGGTTTGCATCCTTGCTGCTTGGGAAACACCACAGAGCGGAAAAGAATCCACAAATTCATAGTGTTGATCTCGTTCGATACATCATTCAGCGTATATTTCATACTGACACTTCATTGGGACCAAGCTAGGTAAGACTGCGTAACTCAACCTGTCAGGCAAAAAATGCTCTTGTTAATAGTAGAAATTTCATTAATTCAAAAGACGCCGGATCACCACGGGATCGAGGCCGTTGGGAGATTAAGTTTCTGCGCTAACAAAAACAAGTCGAAGTAGAAAACTCCGTCTAGCGCACTGAAATCGAAAAAAAAAAAATCCTGAAATAATCGTATCGTCTTTCACGACTGTGTGACGAAAAAATGTGTCCTTTTTTCGATTCACATATTCACATTTCGATTGTACTTCAGTTGAAGTGTTGCACTGTTCGTGATGTTCCAGAAAATGCGAAAACTCCCACTAACACGTCATTAGGAAATTTCCATTTCGCTTCTACCGATGCTCAGCTGCGGATTATCCGAGTAATTCTTATGTGCTTGCTCTATTTTTTTTTGGTGTCGCTACGGTCTTATGTTGTACGATTTGATGCCAATGGAACGCGATTAGACGAGCTGTTGGGACATTCGTTGCATTTCCGAATCGGTTTTTTTCCTTGCACTCTTACTTTCGCACGCTAGTTTGTTTGATCAAACGGACACGGATGAAAAGCGATTCACTAGTTATATTCGTTTCCGTTGAGATGAGACACATTTTCGTTTTTTATACGATTCCAAGGAAAAGTAGTATGAGAGGTAGTTGCTAGAGAATTACTCCAAAAAAAAACTAAATTGTACCAGTGGAAATCATTTTTATCGTACTCTAGGAATTTTTCAATTATACTAGAGTGGTAGAAAAAATATACGATTTATCCAATGATTTGCTGGAAAATTTGTTTATGATACTGTTTATAATGCTACTGGTGTGCTTGGTTGGTTCGCAAGTATTTATATTTCTTTTTTTTCGTTTCAGGTAATGCCATCTGGAAGTCTGATCTACTATATCAATATTAAATTTGACAAAACTGTACCATTTTGAATAATTCAAAACACTTTGGCAACACAAATTACGGTAAGAATTCGAAACACTGATGCTTCTACTACTTTTAAATTAACACATCGCAACATTCATGCTGTTAGAATATATACTATGTGGTAAGAACAAAGCATTCATTTGATGGTGAAAACTGTTTTCTGATATTATTCGTTATGCAGATGAGCTGATAATATATCAGAGCTTTATTAGTTTAAAATTTTTAATTTTCTAAATTTCTTCGATGAGCTGAAGCGCGGTCTTCTTTGGTATTTGCCAAGTAAAAACCATAGAGCAAAGTCATGTCATGAAGCAAAGGAAATATTGAAGAAAAACATTCTCAGCGTCAAGGAAGATTTTCAGGATTGAATTTTTCCTACTTACAGTACGTTATACCATGGTCCCCGTTTTAAAGATCGCGCTTAGTTTTATTTTTCTACTTGCGATGGGTAATACAATTTCACTAATTCTCCAGCGCTATGATGAATTACATTGACGGCAGAGGCGAATGTTGTCTGTGTTGGTACGTCCTTTGCAGAGTCCGTCGAGTCCCGTACCGAATGTTTTTTCCTCTCCCTTCTCAGGATGAAGTAATCCTGTTCAAGGAAGAATTGCATTGTAGCAAAAGTACAAATTTGAAATTCCATCTGCATCGCCTCGGCCCAACGCAGTGCGCACCAGGATGAGATGGACAGAATGACTCCGTTTACTGCCATCGAGAGGCAGCAGTGATGCTTGTTTCGAATTGCACAATCGCGAATGCACAGAGCGACCCACGGATGCACGAGAGTTTGTAATTTTTGCTCGTTATGATTTCTTACTTGCTCCTGGCTACATCATCAGCCTGTGTTTTGCTCCGTTTTAGCTCGGAGCCGCCGTTAGTTGACTTTCTTGAAAGGAATCTAATTACGGCAAAAGGTTCCGGCTGCATATTGGGTAGTAGTCTGTGAATGTAAATGAAATACCATCCGGTGGCTGTAAGAATGCTTCCGCTGAATGCAACGATAAGTTGGCATCCGAGCAAGTTGCACGCGGAGCAAAGACGCGTCAAAAGTGGGAAAAACTTGCTCGAACAAATCTGTATATTTGATTTGGACAACTTTTGGATTTCTCGAGTTGTTGAAATTTATCTTTAGAACAGAACTCGAAATGAAAAAATAAAGGAATTTAAAAAATACGTTACTATTTAAATTTTACGTTATCTGAATTGTAAATTTTGAACTTCATTGGAACATAATTGAATTAATAAAATTAGTTTTTATTAGTTACATTAACGCAATTACAGCAATCACGGAAACATTTCAAAACTCTTAGAACTCTCCTTGCTGATTAAGTGTATTTTCATACAAACAATGTTAAAAATGTTCTAGTAGTATTAGTAGTAGAAACAGTCGTCGAAATTGAAATATTTAATTATGTATGACTCTGAGAAATAATTTAACAAAAAAAAAACAGAGTATGCGTGCTTATTAATGTTTCTAAATTAAACCTAAAATAATAATACATTCAATAATAATAACTGATATACTTTCAAAATGTTGCCAAATTTAAAATAACGTTCCGTTTTCACTTTTAAAAATAAAATTTATGAGCTTTAATTGTAATTCATGAAAAGAAAATGTTTTATAACTTTTTCGCTGAATTTGAAAATAAGGCTTCTATACGATCAAGTTGTACAACAAATAATGAAAAGGGAAAATTGATAATGTAACTTTCACATATGTTATACGATAGGTTTGTTTACAGTACGTCGTAAAAATCATCGTGGTCGTTCTCTTCGATTCACACCTTGAAGGTGTCGGACATCAAATTAACTGTAATACTTTTCACGGTGTCATAGCTTGACACCTCACACTTGCTTGCTAAATTTAACGCTAGGATGCAGCACCATTTTCCTCCTCGCTGGTTTGTTAACGGCTTCCGGACACAAACACACACATTGCTACTTTAGTGATTCCCGCTTTCTTTAGTGATCCCATTTATCTTACTTTCTTCCTGCGCGGAAAACGAAGTGTCCTGCTGCTTTCGGCAAAGTTGCCGTGTTGGCATAGTTCCTCGTATGAAGCTATTTAAAATTCCCCCAGCGGTTCGGTACCTAGTGGAGTGGTGTAGGATAAAACAATGAAGCTACACACAGTAGTGCCATTTTTTCTGGCCAAAGTGCACGGGTGTGGCGTGTCCCATAGCGGGATGGCAAGTGTTAGCAGCGCGAAACCCTGTTGCGAAACCGAAGAAACGTGCGGTTTGGCCTGTTTCCGGTATTGCCGTATCTGTTGATAGTTTTACGTTTGGCGCTTTCCAATGTATGTCGGCGAGCGATCCAGGGCCTTCGTCTGTATCACTTATGTTAGGGATTCCAATTCTCGGAAGAGGTGATTACTATTTGTTTCATTTAATCATCTAACGTGGATATGGGGAACGCCGAACAGGAAGCTTTTGGTTGATACGAGTGTGGATGGCGATATTACTTTTACCGCTCCTGGAAAAGTCCATCTTGGCCAAACTGGGTTTGGCGCAACGGAAAATGTATTTCCCATGGCATCAGTCCTCCCTGTTCCAAATTCAGGATTCTTTGCTTCGGCCCTATTTTCTGTTCCACCCGGCAAATGGTGCACCGGAAATGAAACGGAAGCCGGAATTGGGTAACGGGAGTGAAATTGATGGAGCCGTTGAAGCTCTTTTTTCCTAAGGTCTATGTGGTAGCGCGAGTTTTTGTTGCTTTTTGATGCTACTTACACGATGATGTGGAGCATCATGAATATTTGAAGGCACTTTAAAGTATCACTCTCTCTCTGTCATCCCTCACACCCCTCCCATCAGATATTTCAGATGTGTTAGTATCCACTTGATGGTGCTGGTGGGATATCTGTGATGAACAGATGGTTCTTGCCATCACCCAAAAAAACGGCCATCGAAATGCGGGTAGCCGAGTCCTTTAGTTGAGAGGAAAAAGAAGAGCTTTGAAGTGTGTGGGTGTGTCTTTACTTTTTCTCACAGAGCTTATAATGTTACTACATGGATGGCTCTTTTCCACTCTGGCAGCGTTTAAGGTATTAGGTTGATTTTATGTTTAAGGATTTAAATTAAAAAACTTGCAGGAAATGTGTTGTTCATGAGGTGGATGAACTGGTGTTGAGATTTGTTTAAATATGGTTAGGGATAGGGTAGTACAAGTTACATTCGGGAAATATCAAAGGGTATATTAATTATTCATGAAATGGCTTTATAAACTGGATGTTAAGAAGGACGTTATGAATAAGCTATAGTAAAACCTATAGTAGCTATAGTAAAACCTATAAAAGCTATAGTAAAGTTTTTTCACCAATCTCACTTATTTAGTTGTCAGATACAAATGCTAAAAATACCTCGCGTGATGGGAAGGCCATAATAAAACTTATAAGCTAGACACTATAGAGTACAAATTTTATCAAATATAGCACTTTCTATGCTTTAAATATAATTGTTTATTGTGTATTCTTAATGGATTTATCATTAATTGTCTTACAAGTATGATAAGATATACACAACCGAAAAGACATTGAAATAATTATATCATTCACACGCTAGCATTCAGCACGTAACGAGCTCGAAGCTCGAAAGTAAAAGTGGTTTCTTTACTACAAGATAGGGAAAAAATGAACTCAACCTGTCAAACTGTTGTTCGGTAAATCAGTAGAGCCGAGTGACAGAAACCATTCGCAGCCAATTGAAAGGTGACCCACAAATTGTTTCAAAAGCGCAGTAAGAAGGCGCAGCTTGAATTCGTTCGTCGCTGAGGAAGCGTCCCTCGGGTACGGGGTGGCCGCTTGTCGAAACTTGATATCTTCTTGACAGCTCCAATGCCACGGTGAATATTGATTATTATCGTTTCAACAAGGGATTAGCTGCCGTAGCCGTCACCGCCGAGTATAGAGGATATAAAAAAAAAATCACTCTTAAAACGCACTCAGTAAGCATCGGATAAATGTGGAATGTGGATAGTTTGGGACAAAGCGGGTGGGTGAGAAAATAGATTAAGTGAGCGACGCGTCGCTGTCGTCGGTAAAGCTCAGTGGATAAACCATTGGATAACATGGATAAGCCGTTGATGGTGATTTGCTTTTCGATGCAACGCTTGCAACACCCGAGATGCGAGTAATGTGGTGCATGTCGGTGGCGAACCAATGAAGGGCGTTTGTAAGAAGGTGTTGCGGTAGTACAGAGCGAATGCGTTTTTTTTCGAGCTTAATGGTTTTACTATCTTTGACCTTGCTTTCCAATTGTTTATGGATGGAAGTTGCGAGCTCGATTTTGAATGCTAAATATTTTAATCGTTTTAAACAATGAAAATTCTCTTTTTTATTTTTTAATAGTGATACGCATTTCTGTTTTACCCACGAGAAATTTCGATGCACTTTATTATTCAAATTTTAATTAAAATCGTTCATTTGAACTTATTTTAGGGAATTTTGCACTGCGGTTCAATGCTAAGCGGCTAACCCTGAAAGAAGCCCTACACACTCGGAGAAATTACGGTTCTATACGCGCGTTTTCCAATTAGTACTCCCTGCGTGGACCAATCGTAATGTTTAAATCCAGTAATTAAATGACGCCCATCAAAACCCATAATCCATGCTCATCAATTAAACATCTGTACCGTCCGAGCGACCCCAGCGAGGCGATTTTCAACGTGCGACCGTTGCACACGACACGATGCGCGCCTGCAATACCACTTGACATCACTTAATTATTGATTATGTAGCAATGCGTGTGCAGCGGATTTGCGGGAAAGGTCACAGTGAAGATCGCCCGCTTTTGCACATGCGAGGCGCATGCATCGGGTCACTATTTGCGGAGAAAGGATTGGTATAATTGCAATTTCATCTCACCATGGCAATGCTGCCCTTGGAACGGTTGGTAACACTACTACTACTGCTGCCTCCGATAACGTACTTGCAGCCCTAAACGGCCCTCTTTGCATTTGAACTGACCGCATGACTGCACGAAGGATGATGCGCATCGCGATGACCTCCGATGCAGTGCCGGTGGTGACTCTCGGGCATACCACCACGCTTCCCTTTCGATCGAATGTAGTTCCAACGCTCCAGAACATCATTATGCGTCAGTGCACAGTGAACCGGAAATCTATCGGACACATATCGGACATCGTTCATCCAGCGTCCGGGGACGTCACGGGCTGGCGTTTTACAAGCCGTTGAATCCGACCGTAATTAGACGACGAATCAGCATGCTGAAACGTAGCAAACGGCAATCGTTTCTCCTCCACCGGCCGCACAGATGAAAAGGGCGTAGCGTTTTGCTAGTGTTTTGGCGTCATCGAACTGGTTCCATCGTTATTACTGTAGAGTGCCTTTGGCAGCAGTTTGCAAACAGCATTTGATGCATCACGGTAAATATTGACCAACGCAACTTTGGGCTTCACTCGATCCTGTTGCATTCATATTAGGTTTTGTGGGTTCGTTTGTTGAGATCAAGCGGTTAACCTACGAAGCGACCGTAGCACGGGGGTCTATGTAGAAGGTGGAAGACCGTAGGTCTTCCCTCTTGTTGAGCTATTAACTTTCGTTTGTTTTCATATATTCCTAGTTAAGGTTAACAAATCAAAGTGTAACGATTTCGTGTACAGCGAGGGTTTGAAAGTTAAAGGTTTACGAGAATATATTGATTTTCTCATTGGTATATGTTAAAAAAAATTAATTTTTGTAGATGAAATCTTGTAACATAATTTTAAATGTAAATATGCCACGTAAAGAAATGGTTTTTCATGTATGTTCTGTTTACATGCTGTTACTGAGTATGTGCTTATACTGAATAAAATTCAATGAAAAACGCATTTTCCTACTTGCCACAATTTTCAAGCTAAGCAAATCGTATCATTAAAATAGAATGTATAAAAAATATGCTTAAATTCATCCTTCCGGTCATGTCTGTGGCGGTAGTTGAATCAATAATTCGATTCACAAAAAATCATACACAATCGTTTATTGTTCAATCAAAACCGAATTATATTCATGAACGGAATGGTTAAATAGAAAGAAGCACAACCGATCCGGCAGAGCTTTCATCGAGCATAGATATGATCGATTGATTTCGATTCGTAATGACTTCCTGACATCACCGCAGCTACAAAATTAGGCCACGTATACCTACCCTAGGCACCTCGCTTACCTAATGAAATCGAATTGGTGCTATCGTAAAATTTTATGGTCTAACACGACGCAGTCGATCGATAGCACGGGCATCACCGAATCGTTTTTGGCGATTTGGTCTGCGTAAATTTGGTGGATGAAAGCACACGTATCAGCGAACGGAGGGGTGCCCCCAGGCAATCACTTTCCCATTACGCGACGGCACTTGGGGTACTTCCGCGTGGTTGGATTTATTTTATTTTCTCATTTTCCGAGCCTGCCCGGTTTCCTGCTTCCTTGCTGCTGCCACAAAATCCCGGGATTTCCAAGCCAGTTTTTTGTGCGTCCGTGTGAGTATGTTCCCGAGACCTGGGAAAACGTAATTATGGGCGGAAATTGAAAATTTCACTTCAGTCAATTTTTCCACCTGCCCGAACTGCCTGAGTAAACCTCCCATTCCACTGACCGGTGCTCGCTGCAACCCGGGATGGCGCTACAATAGGAAATCAGCATCCTTTTCCCGGATGAGAAGTAATTCGAAACATTCGATCAGCAGCGCACTTGTCGTTTGGTCGGACTAAAAGCGCTCTTTAGCAGAACACCCGACATTGGAGAAAGCGTCCCACTGATGGCAAGCTCACAATTTGCAATTAATTTCGCCATCAAAATGTGATAGCGGCTAATTGAATTAAGTCGTCAACGGCTGCGTCGCCGCCTCGGCTAGCTACAGGACACACAGCAGAGCTGGTCTGGTGTCGGGACACTTTTCGGCAAAGTTGCGCACCGTTGCTGTTCTGTTGTCCCGTCCATTCTACCTCTCGCGGATCGGGTCTGGTAAATCGAGGGGAGAGAAGAAAGGAGAGGTACTTGTAGGTATGATTTCCTCGGCGCGTACCGGAGCTAAAGTTAATTAGTGTCGTTTAAACAGCATTTTAATGAGCTGAAGAAATTGACACGCCTCACCGGCACTGTTGTGGATGTCCCCGGGTCGTGGAAAAGGGTGTTGGGGGACGGGATTCCTTTGGATTCGACGCAGTGCAGATGCGTAAGAGGTAAAACCCTTCCCGAGGGAAAGGACTATTTTGAAGAGGCTTCACATCTCCTAGTTAATGTCTTTGATAGCTAGTTTAGTGGTGTATTCTCACATAATGATGCCACGTGTGTCAATAATAGGATCCAAAATGTTAACAAATGGCAGGGATCGCAATAAACTTGTGGAATAAAATGCTGTTTCTGTTATAATTATGTAAACAGACGATTAGGCCGTTCGTTTGGAGAACAAAACCTTTTAACAATGCCAGTATTGGGACAATTTATGAATAACATTTTTATAAATGAGCATTATAAATTATACAACATTATAAATGAGCATAATCAAATTGAGTGCAAGATGGTTCCATTCTTTGAAAGCTGCAATTGATATTCGTTCAACAACATTGTCATTATTAGTTTTACTTCTTTCGTTACTATATAAAATTAGAGGAAAAGCAACGTTTGTAGTAAAAACTTTTTATAATTTGAATGTCAAATGGGATAGTATTAGTCGCCAACGATCCATGGACGCTAATCGAAACATTTAACAGAACCAAAGATTTTTGGGTATTAGATAAAAAAATCACATAAATTGGGTTCTGACGGTTGAATGAAAGCTTTCTTATAATAAGTTGTGTAATATCGTCCTATTAGCCATGCAATTGCAAGCAAATAATTTTATTTCAAGAGAATAATATCAACACACCACGATAACTTTGAACGGAAAACAAAACAATCGATTGTCACTATCCATTCCCTTTATTAAGGCGAATTTCATTAGATAAGCGCTCCTTA
This sequence comes from Anopheles farauti No. 4, assembly GCA_000956215.1. Taxonomy (NCBI): domain Eukaryota; kingdom Metazoa; phylum Arthropoda; class Insecta; order Diptera; family Culicidae; genus Anopheles; species Anopheles farauti No. 4. The sequence continues at coordinate 53,681 of JXWZ01013644.1, read as the reverse complement.
AGCGAAGATGACACATTATTTCATCATACCCAATATCTGCAAAGTCGACAATAGATACTTGACAGGGGTCCGAAGCTCATACGGCACCTGGAGCTATATTAAAAGTACCTTCTTACATCGCACACCAGTTCACATGGGACTGGCGGAGAGTCAATTTGGCGAGAAAACCAATTCCAAAACTGGATCCAACGCGCCTCCGGCACTCGAGGTGCTCGACCGAGAAGTGTGTGGCCACTTTCGGCTGACAATCCATTCCATATATCGCCACAAATGACACCTTACGTGCCATGCGGCAGGGCGGTATTAAGAGGATAGCGGTATTTTTCACTATTTTTTCTTCACCTTCATCTCGCATTCGCCGCTGATAGCTGCGTGCAAAAGCCGAACGAAACATAAAGAAAATCAACACGTCTCACAATCGCTTAAAAACAATGTTCAAGTTGGCGGCGTTAATGTGTCGTGCAAAGTGGCGTAATCGCTTCTAAGCCGTCCAAGTTGGGCAAACTGGTCAAACGGTAAGGTCACTGTGGTGCTAAAAATCGCGCCAAAAGAAACCGGTCAAATCCATGATGGGGAGGATATGAAAAAAAAAAAACAGATCTGAACACCCGGCGAAATAATAACAATTTGTGAGAGACGATGATAAAATTAAGATGTCATCTTATGAAGCGCTATTAATGAACTGGAACGAACCAGAAAGGCTGTAAAAAAAGATGTTTTTTCGATTATCAGCTTTTCGGAGAAAAGAAAGCAACTGCGGTAGGAAGCGTATGCAAAAATGGCTGTATAATGACACACAATATGGAACAAGTTTTTGTAGCTTGAGTGGATTAGTCGCTTGTTTGGACCGTCGATAAAGGCGTATGAATTTGCTGGTAAACAATGGTCGAGTACGAAAGCTAAAGACAAGTTAAAATCATTCCATGGTAAAGTTACTATAAAGATTGCATGCGCTGTTACGCTGGGACTGTTGTTTTAAGGTTACGAAAGAAAATATTCATTTCCGAAGAATATCCTCCCCTTCCTATAGAAAACTGAATAAATAAATTTCATGCTCGTTCTGATTAATTGTATCACCGCTCTGATTAAAAAAGTAAAAAAAAAACCGTAGTTTTCAGAAGTTGTTCTGATTTAAATAGCATTATTTATCATTCTCTCGTTCACCCAGTAGCTTTACTTGTACATTCATTGCAAACGTTACATGGTACCAACTGGCGTACCATGTAACGGATGGGTTTATTTTTAGCACACGAGCGTACGATGTTCTTTAATTGATTGATTAATGTGAACAGTAAATCATCCAGCAACAAAAAGGTTGTCTTACGCCTTCGTTACTACACGTCCTGGATGGATCACACATCTTTGAGAATCCGTAGCAGTGGACTCCTACTCAAATAATTGTTTGAGATGGTCTTCGACTGCTTCAAGTTTGCTGTTTTCAAAAGCATCTAGTATTATTTTGCTCTTGAGCGAATAAATAAAGCTTCTGGTAGATGGTGAGCTTCTTCCAGGTCCTCATGTTTGCTCAGGAAAGGGCGAATTCGAAGTTGTGCTTTGAGATTTATCACATGAGTTGAAGCCAAGAGTGGTTGATTTGGATTTCTAAAAGTATTAATTAAAGTACTTGATAATTTACACAGCGTTGTAGGAATTTTTGATAAAAGATTGGATGTACCTCCCACATGGTGTCAATTTTGATCATGTATTCCGAAAATCTTAAATGATAACATAATTTTTCTATTAGTGAAAATTAATGTATTTAATTAATATATAACAGAAATTATTAGTTTATTCATAGGGAAAAATCACTGAATTACACCAAAGTCCGAAAGGATTCTTGCGAAACACATCGTAGGAGGTGGTTGTCCATCGCAACCTAAACTAAAGCACATCAGTTTGCTGGTTTGTCACCATGTATTTATTTTTTATTATTTTTAACAAACATTGTTTTGATTTCCTATTGGTGTTGAAGTTTACTAACAAACTTATCTAATGATAAAAATCGGAGCGCCACATTCATTATTCACTCGCTTCGATTCACTCGATGTCACACACGACGACATAGTTTTGCAAAAGATATTTATGCTTTCACAGGATCTCTATTTGTCCGACACCGTCTAAGGTTGCTTCGCTTTGTACATGCCCTAGCATGCATAGAACAAGCTGCCAGAAGAATGCCTATACATGAGAAGCTATACTATATGACTCAACGTTCGTGTCGTGGCTGGTATGACCTGTGCATTCACAGCGAAGTGATCGGCGAGACCTGGACCGATTAAATGATAATCTTTATGAATGTGCACACGCGGCCCCACGGGTATATGACGACCGGGGCGGACAAAGTGACAGAGGCGGGCGATACCGTATCGTCTTCGAGAACAACGAAGTGCAAAACCCAGAAGAGTCGGAGATTATCTGGATGAGTGAATGCGGTAATAAAATGTGCCATTGCATCTACCCTGGACAGACTGATGACTGTATCGTCTGCCGAAGATGGAAGGATATATTTTTGAATAAAGATGTTATGAGTTTTGCAATATATGCAAGCGGACTCACCGACACGCGTCTATTGGAAGGAGTGCAATAAATTACTCTCATATCGCCGTGGTGCCACTTGCTTTTATTCCCAACGCTCGCATTTCGCCCTTGCCACAGGCATTCCGGAAGATGATGGCTCTTTGTGTTTGCATGTATCACAAAGATATCGCTGTGAGTAAAATGAAATCACAAGACTTTAAAAGCGCAGGGATTTATATGATTTAAACGAAGCGTCGGAAGTTTTTACGCCAAGCAGATTGAAATGATTGAGTTCATAAAATGGTGGCAGTGTATATTTATAAATAAAAAAGCTGCAAGATTTTCCATTATCATCACAGCACACGGGACTAAAATGCCAAGGGCGTGTTGAGGTTTGAGGGGATAAGTGAGAGAAATAGAATTGCAAACAAGGATGCTGTTGTAGAGCAGCGTGCCAGTGTTGATAAAATATTGGACGATTTTGTTTGTTTCGCTGCAGCTGCCTTCCCAAGCCCGCTTGTATCTTGGTCCTGTTCGGTGAGCTGAAAGAGCTGACACAGGAGCCCGTATGGCACTGCCCCGTAATAAAACAGCATGTCCTGCGATGTCACAAACAGAAGGATGATCCTCGCTGCAATGATCCATTTTCCGTTGGACGCCTTCAGGGCAGCTTCTCCTGGTACATCTTGTCAGCGACGTTTTTTTTTTGGGGTTGAAACCGAGAGAAAAAGATTGAACGAAGGAGTTCTGAAAAGACTATGAAAAAGGATCAAATTTTGAGATAAAAAAAAATCTAACGGGTTGTCGTTTACTTATTTTCGTCCGGTCACACTGTTGACAGCATGATATTATGCTTTCGAGATGGGTTACGGACGGTGCACAGACTAAGATTTGCACAGATTCATGGACACCGTCCGGAGGCGTCCGTATAGCGTTTCTTCAAGCGATTTTCGGATCCTTTTTCTATCATCTTTGGACACGGGTATGTTAGAGATGTTCTTTGCCCGAAAAACGAAATCTTCACCGTTGGTGATCTGGTAAAATGTGAAGAAAACATATAAAGCTGAATCGAATCGAACATTCGAACTTTGACGACGGAAATTGAGAAATTGCAACCATCCCGAGCTGCACGGATGACGGGAAGTACATAATACGATTGCCGCAGGCAAAAGTTCAACGAATCCTTCGGCGAAGAATGAATGGAGGGATTTTTTTTTGTAACGAAATCGTTTACTTTTTTCAATACTCTACGCCGACAGAGTGAATGAAATGAATTGACATATTTTGACAGGTTGTTTAGACTTGTTGATAATGATGTTTATTCGCCTTCCCGCACGTTGTTTTGTAAATTGGATGTGTCATGAACGTGTTAACGGTCGGGGTCGAAAAGGGAAGAAGGGCCAGCTGATCAATATTTGTTTCGTAACATTTCATTGGCTTCAAGATTGAGCGGGGATAAAGTATATGTTACGTTTATTTCAGGTTAAAGGTTAATTTGCAGCCGATCTCTGTTCGATTTCTATTTCATTTTTTAAGATGTTTTCCCGTATTGCAAAATTAATTATTTTTTATTTACGAGGTGTTAGATTATAAAAAGATTTTTTAAATTATTATTTCAAAGCATTGTTCAGAAAAAATCTTGGTTTTGATATTTACATAAAATGAGTATTTTTAGATAATACTTTATCCTATTGTTGCATACGAAAGATGAACAACCGACCTGGATATTATAATAATATTATTCAGTATTATTTTTACTTGTTTATTACACTTACATTTTTTATTACACTTTTTATTACACTTTTTTATTAATTTATATTACATTGTTTGTACAACCGCTCTATAGAGCGTGGATTATCTCCCAGTTTAGCGTTTTTCAGGGTTAAATTCAATCAATTGAAAATATATTCTACCACAACTTTTACACTTCGTTAAATCACTACCCTGGAAGCAATTTTTTATGGAAGGGAAAAAATGTTAACATTGTTGTACATTGTTGTACATATATCAGTATATTAAACTAGCATTATTTTTAATCCTCGTAGTTTTTCATCGCTTCGTAAACAATTACTATGAAACAAAAATAACAAACACAATAGTATATTGACGTATTCAACTCTTGCATTTATCCGAGTTGCCATTCTTTTTTCCTCTCCCAACATTCATCCGGTTCGGGAGCTTACTGTCTAATGCATTATGTGCTTAACCTATCAGGTTGCATTTGGAAGAGCAAGCAAAATGCAACAAAGTACGCGGTATAATCGTAAGTCGCAAAAATGCAACCGCAATGCTACGCGTCACGCAACGTCCAATGATGGATGACTGAATCAATCGCGGCAGTGGAATCGAAGATCAATATTTGTGTAATTGGCATAAAGTCTTATTGCTCGTTCGTTGTTTTTTTGTGCTGCGCCCTCCCAATCAACGCATCTTGCTGTTTGAGTAGGTTTGCATCTGTCGGTTCCTGCATCCCTATGCCATTGTGCGCGCATTTGCATATGAATCTTTCCAAAGTGCGTTTGTTCGGTGCGGTTGCCCAGTCGCAGATTGATTGGTGTGAAGCAAGAACATGGTCTGAACTGGACTGACTACATCGCTACGGATCGACTACGGACGAGCCAACTGGACAAATGGCAGGAATGGGGATTTACGTTGCCTGCCTTTAAACTTCCGTCCAGCGTTTGCGTTTGCACCGCTGCCACCCGGTACTCCGAGCGACGACGATGAATATGCCTGCTTCGAAATCATAATATTTACACTGATTTCAAATGCATAATTTTATTTACATTTCCTGGAGAGGAGATAAAATTATTATTATTGTTTCGTTGTTCCTGCTTCCTTTGGATGATGCGTCGCTCCTGCGAGATGAAGCTGCTGTGGAGAAGTTGGCGAGAGCTGTTAACGCGTTTTCCGTCTGTTTTTCGCGTTTGCGTACTGCGTCGGCGGTTCGTTCCGACGTAGCGTATGCTGCTGCTGCTGCTGCTTTCGAGAGATATTATTTGATGCACGCCTCAAGAGCAAGCACAAAAATGAAACCCATTGCTGCAGTATGATAAAAAAGTAGCAGGCTGAATGACTGCTTCGTCCGGTTGTGATACGTGCAGGAGTTAGAGAGCGAAAATATGTAATTTAAACAAATTTACCTTGGACGAATGTGGTTGAGTTGCAAGATGTGCAAGATGTTTTTATTTGTGCGTAAATATTCCACATGCATTTGTTAATTATATCTCGTCAAAAGTCGTAAAACAGAGACGATTTCTTAATTAATAATAATGAATAATTTGTCCGTATAGTTGAAAAACATTTAAAAATAGCTTCCTAGCTTCACAACATGTTTGTGACAATGTATACAAATTAATGTCAATTTAAAGTTTGCACGTAGAAAAAGTTTAATTTCCGTTCCGTTGTCGCAAATGATCATTTATATAACAGGGTTTAAAAGTGCTTTAGAGAATGAAATATGGTGACATTAAAACGGGGGAATGCTACAACTGCTCTAAAGTGATCTATAAGAGCGATGACAAAAAAAAAAAAAACTCATCGTACATCTTCATCCTATCCCGAAGAAAGATTTTATACGATTACCATTACCACCACCTCTAGCGGAAAAGTTTCGAATGAAAAATGTTTGTTCGAAAAGTTTGGCTTTTGTAGTCTTTGTTTCGTCGCACTTTATGCTTTGCCTGTTTGTTTTTGTATGGTTTTCATGTTCGGTGCTATTTTTATAGGAACTAAAAACGCCAAAGCCAACCAAGACAAGTAGAATTTTCGATTTATATAAATTTAAGTTATGCTTTGAAATGATTCCTTCTTTTCTATTAAAGGCATAAAGTGATTAATCTTGTGTTTTTTTTTATTATGTTGTATATGCACCCACTTCCCGTATTCTTTCTGTTTGCTGATGTCGCAACCGAATGTAACGCCGCTACGATGTTAATGACAATAGCAGAGCCCTTTGAAACCACTCGCGCGTGGCCAGGAACGGGTTGCCGATCTGCGTTGTAATTCAGCTCATGGCCATCCACCAGCTCGGTTGGTTTACAGCATCAAAGAGGTTTCCATAAATCAAAAAGCTTGAGCTAGCTTACCAAAGTAGCTGCGAAACTTACCGTTCCGAACCCTGCACGGCCACCCAACGCCGGGGGTCGTCAAACAGCTAAAACTATTGAAAGACTTAATATGCTAGTTAGCAAACAGAGCTCGCACGGATTCCTCCGTAGGGTCCATCTGCGGCCCATCGCAGCCACAGCATAAAAGGCTCCATATTTGACTGCATCGATTCCTCCTTTCCTCTTCCATCCATCGGCGGTCAAGGGTCTCTGGTAGCGAGCACCGGCAGGGAGGCTTTTTTGCGAAAGAAGTATTAGTGGAGTGAAGTGAATTATGGTTCGATTGTGTGGCGACCGCGTACGGCACGCTCACCCAGTCTCGGAGTCGATCCTACCACGGAGTTGGATGGAAGTATCTGCAATGGTTGTAATATTTGCATGGAATTTAATTACACTAATGGAGTTTTCTTTTGTTATTCGTCGGCTTGCGTATTTGTGCTGCCATTTAGAAGCAGCCAGCATTTCCTTTTCGGTCCGCATCTACCGCAGCGATGGATGTGAGTGAGGTCTCCCTGCTTCCGGGGCAAGCGATTAATGGCAATGTTTTTATTAATTACATTTATTGGAATCAATTTCGCTACAGTTTAGAGTATTTCGCCTTTCAGCTTGCGTTATCACGGTTCGTATAACGGATGTAGTGTAATGCACGTCAAAAACCAATTTGAACGAATGTTATTTGAACAAGATGATTGACGGTATAGTATGTAAAGTAATTAGTTGAAAAGGAAGGCGCGATTCTTTCAGAAATCTACATACCCAAACGATGGGAATTTGTATCTTTAATAAATCAATCTACGTAAATGACAATGGTTGTTTGAATCTTATTATAATGACTTAACGATAAAGACGATTATATCTTATCGCAAGTCGGTAATACGATACGTAGAACACTATAAATAATAGTCAAATAACGTAATATTTACTGCCAATTAATATTTTACAGAATGTTATGTGTTTTATGGAATACTGCAACATGCACAGTGTATAAACATATTTTAAAAGATTTAATAGAATCAGTTGACACCTGAAATTGTAAAGGGGCTGATAAATGTCGACGATTTTAACCTTAGCCCTTTGTAATTTTAGGTCTTTAGTTTTATATTTATAAAGAACTAATATAAAGGTCTAAAGTTAAAATATTAGACTTACTATTTTAATTTGGAACGGTTTGGCTGGAAAGTTTCCAAAGAAACCACTTTAATTAGTGAAAACTAGAACTGCCAATGTAAACACAAATGCAAACAGAGCGTTATTGCACTTGTCCGATTGGATAACCAACATAAATCCAACGTGGACATTATCGACGATCTATCAGCACCTTCAGAATTTCAGCTGTCAACTGATGAAAGATACGATTGACACTATCGGGTCGAATCTGATTGAAACAATCTTTCCACTCATGCCGGCCGGCTTTTACGATACAAATTACTCGAGCGGAGCACACGATCGGCACAGACTGCAGGGAGTGAAGGTATCTTGTGATTTGCAACAAAGCGGTACAAATCGCTCGGTCCCATTTTTCTTCGCGCCGTGCACAAACCAACGAATCAGCTAGCCAGCCAGTCACCGATCCAACAAGCGGTCAGCAGCTCACGAACAGAGCAGCTTTCCCGGGATCTTAATCACAATCTCGGCCTGTCAGAAATGCTTACGTTCCGATAGCTTCCGGCCAGCGTAGGCATAATTATTTTTGCCATTGGGAGTTTGCTATGTTTGTTACTTTCGTAACTTGTTTCTTGGTCTGGCTTTGGCTTTCGGCCAAAACAGGTAGCTAGTTTGTGCATGTTATTCTTCTGCTTCAAGAAATGCTTTATTTGAATTCCATGAATTTACCGTGGGATTCCGTTGCCATGCATTATGGAAGCAAAATTTGATCCACATCAATCTGTCAATGTTTGACATTAAGTTTACTATTTATAGGTACACCCCTGCAAACGGTTGCCAACCCATCGTGTAAATAATATTTCATCCGGCGAAAAGTAAATACGAACGAAACTCTCACCCGTGTGTGGCAGTAGCGAACACAGCGTCGGATGTTCAGCTTCCTTTATCCAATGGACTTGGCACAGTCAAGTGTCCATATGATGATGTGTGGCGTACACCCACTGTGCCTCCGTTCTTCAGATGACGAAGAAATAATTTGAACAGACGTGCGACGGAAAGCTGGAAACGAAATGAGAAAGCGTAAAAAAACGAGACTTATATGAAGCAGCGAGTAAATATTGGTCCCCGAAGATGCCGACAGTCCATGGCAACCGAAGCGTGCCGTAGCTTGCCCGACAGACACCCGTCCGACGTTTGCCCGTATCTCCGGTGTCTCGTCATCACGTCAGGAGAAACCTCCGGGCCAATCTAGGCGACGCCATCGATGCCGCCAATTATTATGCTACTCGCCCAAGCCCACGCCCTCGACAGCACGTGCCGCCGTGGGTGCCCGGCACGGTACACGTGAAACGAAAAGCGCAAGAAGAAGCGGCAATATCGAGATGTTCTCTGGCTGTTGTTTCGGGTTGTTCTGCTTTCTTCTCTCCCAAGGGTCATCAGCGGTCGACTGTTTACATCTTATTACATTTTTTCATATTTATGGGAGCACCCTCTGTGCGCGGCGCGTCTTACGTTCGGGAGCATAATCTAGACCATGTATCTATGTTGCGTTGTTTTTCTTTCCATTGTAAACCCGGTGCATCTTTTCTTTCGGTGCCGTCTCGGGTGCTCAACTCTTTCCGGACGCGTTGCAGTGACGAGGCGAAGCGAAATGGAGAGTGATATTTAGATTTTGTGGTCTGTTTGTCGGTTGGCGCGTAGAACGTGAGTGGAGCAAACGGTCATTAAGGTCGTAATATTTCCGCTTTACGAGCGGGCGGCATCTACGGAAGAGCCATTGATGTTTGGGATGTGAATCCTACAATGTTGACCTATTGAATGTGTGACATGACAAACGGGAACATATTTTTTTTGGAAAGAAAGAAAAAAAAGTAATATTTATGATATTGCATGTGAAAGAGTTCTCTTTATTGCTTATTTAATCATTTTCATGTGACTTGTTAAATAGTTTTACGCTAGAATATTGCTGTTAAAAATTTTGATAACGTGACGCAGATTAATGTTATCGTTGTATCGAATACACAATTTTTTTTTTGTTCAATTGGCATTGTTCGTCGTATTCATTGGGTGTACAAAAGAATATAAAAATGTATAGTATAGAATGTAAGATAAAAATATAAGAGACAAAGTATTTTTTGTCGTATTATCACGGTGATTTGTTTACAATATAAGAAAACAGTTCATATTTCCAGCATGAAGAAAATAACCTCTACCGCTTGTAACCTTGCATGGTTACGGAAGATAGATCAAAAGCCGTTCCTATCCATCTTTTAAGTACACCAATTTGCTTAATAGAATGATCGCGACCAAGCCTAGCCGTTCTTCATCGGTGTGCCTGCTCTGTGTTTTCGTTCGGTTCGATTCGTGGGCGTCTGCTACAGGAACCCTCCTGATAAACTATTCGTCATGTAAACCATTAGTGAAAATATATTCTTTTGGGAAACCAAGCAGCAAAGAAACAAAACCATGTAGGCTGAAAAATAACTTTTCATTTTGAGTTTTTTATTCCCTCTTGCTTTGTTCGTAGCATACGGTCGCGTGTTAATGGCATGTAAAGTAAATTCGGTGCCTAATTGCTATCACATGTAACTAGGACAACACGACACGATTGGGCGATAGAAGAGCCACACCGTTCATGGTTCATTTGGTTGGTTTGTACGGGATGGAAGCAAAGAAGACAAGATAGGGATATATTAAGATATCAGACGGAGAAAAGAAATGAGGAAAAAATGAAGCAAACCTCAAACTCAAACCTTTTACCCGTTCGTTCTAATACTGGTTGGTCGCTTTAAGCGGCTTAGTGAAGTGGATTTCCTTTCCCCTTTTGCTGGAGGCGACTCACAAAGCAATCCGACAGCTTGTGGCGTGTTAATACCACACGGGATGATTTATCAAAACCGCACCAAAAATTCGAAAAAAAAAACAAATCCCACCACTTCCACCATTCCTCGCGAGGTCAGATTGTTGGAAGCCGTTGCAGTCGATGAAGTCGTCAGGCGAACCACGAATAATAACTGACTGCACTTTCCCTTTCGTGCACGGTAAGGGCCGCACACGACAGTCTGGCCGTTGGATGGAGTGAAGAAGGAGACGCTAAAAAAAACTCTTCTGTGATGCGTTAATGCTTCCTAAATGCTCCTGGGTGATCCAGGGTACACTGGTTTGTATTTCTGTCTTTAGATGAGATGGAAAAACTGTGCAACACACATCGCAGATGTCTTCGTTTTCCTTCCGCTAAGGTATTACTATTGAGTCTGAAAGGGATTCGAGTGGAAAATGATGCACCACGAGAGCAAACACAAACACGCGTGTCTGGGAAGGTAATCTGAGCTGGCCTTGTATATCGCACGGCTTAGCGTTAAACCTATTTTTGAGAAGTAACATTACAAAATGCGTTAAATGTGTTCCATGTTACAGTGAAGGCTGAAGATAAATATTACCCTCTCACGAGTCTGAACCATTTATGGTACGTTGACCACAACTGGGACCGACGACGGTCATCGGAATCGGAACGAACGATGACCGATTGGCGGTCCATCGGCTTTGTCCTCATAAACGAACCGTGCCGAATTGCGTTAGATCAGCTTTTGGTCCTTTTGATTCAGTGCGCGGAAACGAGTGGCCACGGTTCCCACGGTGAACAAGTTAATTTAATATTTGATTCAATAAATGGTGTCTCCCTGATCATGCTGGTGGAACCGAGGCACCGCAACGAAGGAAATTAATGATGTAAATATGGTTGGGGATCTTTTTAACAGCGATGACGGCCACGGCGACGCTATGGTATAGCATAATTTCCATTCATCATAAAATATCTACGACATATTTACACGTCGTTTTAAGCCGTCGATCCAAGCCTCGATCGGGCGTCGTTTGGGCACTGGAAACGAACTGTAACTAATGTCCTCGATGGGCCAAGCCTTCGGGCCATATCGTTAAAGTATACACTCCTCTTCGCACCTCCTCTTCTCTTCCATTTTTCCATGTGTCAATTGAAGGTGCAATCGTATTAGAGTTCTTTCGGTGCCGTTTTTTACGAGTGCTGCCATAAAAAAAATTATGTTCAGCGTGTTTTTATTATGTTTTTATTGAGCCTCCGCATTACGTCCCATAGCTTGGAACGCTTGTGCTTGGGTGGCAGTGTTGCGGTGGAGTGAACCAGTAACTACGAATAACAATTTATTTAAATTCTTGTTTAGTTTGAATCGAATGTATGAACATTGAATAACAAAAGCTTCGAATCGTTTCTTGCGGGTAGTTCTGACGAGTAAGATTAACTTGTACAGATGGTAATAATACCTTTTCTGGTTTCCAACCGTTTGGGCTGTGGGTTCTAATTGAAACAGCAATTCTGATTTGTTTGTAACGATTTCTTTTTGTTTTTTTTTTGTGTATTACAATTAGTTATATGACATTCTTGTTTATATTTTTTGAGGTACCGAGAGCAATAAATTTCATTCGTATGTTTATCTTTATCGACCTATGCACATTAGCCACTCTTCTTTGTGGAGAAGCGTTCCACGTAAAAAAGGTATTCCTGTTTAAATGATTTTTAATAATTCAAAAGGCGTGGTTTTCGTTTGTTTTAGTTTCATTGTTTTGAATTGATTACATTTCATTGTTTTTGGTAATGTACTGTTTAGTTCTTTGTGAAAACTTCAAGATTTTTTAATTTAAATCATAAAATCATTATCATAAATTATGTAGCTTAATAATGTTGGAACAATTACATGTCTGAAATTTACTCTAAAATAATGATACCACGTATAAATCAAATTAGAATATTGCTTTAATATTTCATATAAGATCTTTTATATATTTTTGTTTTTTATTGATTTTTTTGTTGTAGCTGTTCATTAAATCGATTTAAATAAAATCATTACTATTTAAATTTTAAAATCAGCATATGATGCGTTCTTATTATATATCGCGTTCTTAAAATCGTAAAATTTGCGTTCTTGTTGCGACGAAATTCTGATGTCGTGCAAACGGTTGGTGTATGAGTTGTATTTATCAATTAACGAAATGTGTTTCGTTCAACCAATGCGGGGAACGTATGTGAAGGTGATCGCCATAAAATTGGTGGCGAGTCAAAGACGTTACTTCCTGGTCGTGCGACCTGTTGTTCGCAAGATCGAATGCGATGAACGGTGAACGAACACGTTAACATTTTCATTAATTACACTCAAGTTTTCCCTCGGTGACGATTATCGCTGCCCGTACTCGGCAAATATGGTATACCATGTTATTTTTCCGGGGTTTTCACCTAAGCGTTTGAGGGGAGGAAGGTAGATGGAAGGAGCCATGAGAATAAAAAAAAACGAATTTATCGTAATGCGCCTTCGAATCACACCGTCACACGCTATCGCGCGAGTTCCAGCACGGGAAGATATATTATGCCGAACGAACGGAAGTTACTTGGAGTGTGAGTGAGCGACGTGGTGTGGCGTGAAAGGAGCGCCTCAGCAACTTATCGAAGTTTCCAAACGTGGCCCGAGTAAGTTTGGACCTGGAAGCGAAAAAGGAAAATGATGGCAAAAGGCATAAATTTGCTCACGATTCCAATTTATTCCATACGTCCCACGGGCGCGGGAGTGATATGTTGCCTGATGGCCGACAGGACGGGAAGAGTAGAAAAGAGATGGGGAAGGGGGCAGGGGGAATGGAAGAAGGGTAACCAAATTGTGCACCACATACCACCCCACTGTGGGGACACCGATAAGCGGCGCCACGCTTCGTTTTCCGTTACAATATCGCACGGGATCGATTATGCTTTATTTGATTTACCTTATTACATTTGGCGTTCTCCCCGCGCCTTGGGCTGGAATTTCGATTCGATTTCTGTATCTACCTTCACACGCTTCACCCTTCGCCTCCAATGAACAACTCACGCTCCAATTGTGGCGGTGCTGTAATCATATTCTGCGGGATTCCATCACAGCGGACCGGACTGGGTCCCGCCACATTCGCATTTAGGCGTTCCGTGTGTTTTTTTTTCTTGCTAGCATTTGTCGCGTGATTTACTTGCAAGGAAGGGCAAAAATTCGAAAAAATATGGTTCCCTTTTGGCCCTCACCCCCCTGCACACAAAAAAAAGGTAATCAACCGAACACGACCACAATCCTAAAACATACCACACCCAAGACGTGCGCCGCCTCGAAAAGGGTCTCGTTGGCGAAGGTTTTCGTTCTTTGCATGCAGCCCCTTTTTACTTTTGTTGTAAAATCCGATAGCGTTTCGACCCTACATCACTCAGCGGCCGTCTGCAGTGCCTATCGGTCAACGGTGGAGCTCAGATAGGCTTGAGCGTAATTTACATGCAACGTCAATTCATTTCCATTCGACATTTTTTTCCCCTTTCCTATCACGTCCCTCTGCTAGGGCGAGGAAAAACAAACCATGATATGAATTATGATTCTACTCCGTTACAACTCCCGGTCTACGATGCACGATCGGTTGCAGCGGTGGCTACAAAACTCACTCTGGCAGGCCGGTTTTATTGTTACCCTCGTTCGATTTATGTAATTTTAATTTGTTTGATTGATGCTCACGATTTCAATTGGATCGGTACGGGCCTGGATTGTCTCGTTCGTGCCTCCTCCAACCGTGGTCGATTTAAAATCGCGGCGAAGATCCTGTGCGGGGCACGGCAGGGCCTTATAAATGATCGTGGAGTAATTTATCGAAGAAACGATATTGAGATTGAACCACCCGAGGGTCGTGGGGCAAACCATTTCCTATCGGGTTTTAATTATCAACTGTCGGCTTGATCTGCCTCGAAGATGATGGCTCCGTTTTACTGCCCTTTGTTTCACGTACAGCTGCAGTTGAGAGTTTTTACTTTTGTCATAAAAAGTGCCTTTTTTCTGTGGGGGTTTAAACTGGTCTTAGTTTATTTATTGGTCTATCCGTTTATTGATAAATCTATAAATATATTGCAAATATTGATAGTAATTATAGATAGCTCATTGCAGATTGACAATCACTCGATTTATTGACGATTTTATTTATATTATTCCATGAACCGACGAACAATTTCGTTATAACAAAATATTAGCTGAAAAATATTCGATGCTTTGTAAATACATACAGCACGATGCATTACATTGGTTGTGGTTGATGTATAAATGTCGTCATTATTACTAAAAAGTTAAAAAAAAAAACAAATATTCACAATTGCAGTGGTTTAATACGTTTGTTATGTCTTGCTGTAATTTATGCTGTAATCAGAATCTAGTACAATGTTATGATTCTTTCATAATTAATTAGTTTTTATTTCTTCATATAATAATGGACAAATTACATGTCAAACTTCATTTAGTTTACTGAGCTCTACACTACAGCAAATTGTTACAAACGCGTTTACATTTTATAGACAAACGTAATTTATCACTTTTGACCATCGAGCGTAGAAGGAAATAAAATTCATTTATTTCTTCGGAATAATAAAAGTTTGGTTTCATTATTCTCGTTGGTAAGGAACAGTAACACAGTGTCGACCGCTATTCAACCACATTTGATAAAATAGTTAATGTCGTCGAGGACCAACGGAGTCCGCATGTTCCACTCCGTGCTGGCAAATGGAAGCCACCAGTGGGGGAAAATTATACACCTTTTAGCTTTTACGACCATATGTCACGAAATGTCTCACCTGAAAAGCCCCAACCAAACGTTCCAGTTTGGGAGGAGAGGGCCAAATATTTTCGGTTGGATAGAATATCGGTCGGAAAGCTTCCGGACCCTACACAACCGTACCAGTGGCGTTGGAGCGAGCGTGGATAATGGGAGGCATCGGAAAACTTTATCCCCTCGGACGCGTCTTTACACGATATTTGCGATTTGGAGAAAAGCGAGCGGTGTGACGGGTTGCAAAGTCGTGTAAACAACCAAACAAAGGTAGCGTATAAATGGAAATGCTTTCCGAATACGGGTATCAAGCTCCTGCGTGGTACGGTAGACGTGGCGTGTGAGCTGGGCTGGTGATTTGTGTGGCTAGCTTCATCTTTCAGTTAGTGGCAGCAGGTTTTTCCGTTCAAACCGAGCGTTTGTATCTTTTTACCTTTATTTATTAACTTACACAACAACGATGTCATAACGTCACCGGGATAACGAAACCAGCGACCTGCCGGGATATGGCACGGCATGAAAGCATGATTGCGCTTTCTTCGCATACTTTGTTTTCATTTCTTGCTCCGATACTTGGTGGTGCGTTTCGTGTTTTGCAAGCAACTTTCGTGGGGAAGAAAGTTTTGCACTTCATCGTACCGTCCCTGCAGGACGAGGGCCGGCGTTTTCGATATGTTCAACTTTTGCACACACAAAATTGAGAAATAAAATATGAAAATTTAATTTATGCTTTCAATATGAACTGTATCTGTAAGAGGGAAATCGACCGGAAGTGGAAGTGGGTGGCATGCGCTGTGTCGAGCGAACGAAACAAAAGCATTTACCTGTCTACAGGTAAACCTGATACGCAGCAGAGCATACAAAAGGGAGCGCATAGTAGCAGCCAGTCCATAGGAACGGGAATATCCAGCGATCCTCTGGGGAGCTATTGGAAAGGTGTTCCAAAAGTATGCGAAATTATATTTTATGGTCGGTTAGTTTATGCTCCGAGCGTTTGACGAGGATAAAAAAAAGACACACAAGCACACGCAGTGGTGAATGTGGGGAAAAAAAATTTTGATAGTGAACCATAAAGTGTATTATGCGTAGATTTTATGACGGGCCTGTGCATGTGTTTACCTTTGCTCCGGTGAAAAGGAATGGAATTTTCACCACATTCAACGCGAGTTAGCAGGCACGGAAAGATTGAGGAGGGAGGGGGTGGGGAGAACAGTATGGGTGGTGGTCACTTCGGGAGAGTGTTTTATTGTTTCACTTCTTTTTTTTACGGACACTTCGGGACGGAACGGAAATGAATATTTCAATTCATTTATGCCCACAAATAAAGCGGCAGATGGATACGTTTTATTGCGGCTAGGCCAATATGTTGACCTGTTTAGAGTGGGGTTGGTTAGGAGAGGAGGGGAATGAGAATCGATTAGATTGTGAGTGATAAAAAAGGCAAAAAACCTCTTGTTTGAAGAGTTCCTCCCGATTTCACTAAATTCTGCCTTATTTAAAAAAAAAATGTTTCAGTTTGAGTTTGAATTGATGATTTCTCTTTAAAAAATATGCATTTGTATGATTTTTTTTAGTATCAGTTTTTGGTTCAGCGTGGATGTTAAAACACGGTGATGTACACACAACGTATGTATTTTATAGATGATACGATTCAATCTTCAGTTTTTTCATTGTTTTATCAAAAAATAAACAATGCTGTTTAAGATGTTGATTTTTTTCCACCGGCAGTGCCAGATAATTCTGTCGATGAGCACAAATGTGCATTCGCCCGCGAGAGAGCTTGTTTTGCGCATATGTACATAACGTTTTTTTTTTTGTTTGTTCCAATCTACACTAACCATTCATACTAATTTGACCAGTGCTTCTTCACATCACATATCATAATAAATAGTGCATATCCTGAATTGAATAAAGTAAAAAAATGGTGAAAACAAGTCGCATTTGCTAAACCGTAATGTTATTAAAACTTGGTATAATGGCTGTTTAACGCCTGATTTCCTCTGTCTGCATAGGAAAATGTATTTGCACCTCGAGCTCTCAGCGATCCCCAGCGACCGTGCAGTGATTTCGTAATGGAAAAATGGGCGCAAACTTCACCGAAAACCCTTTTCCACACCGGGTACCATCGTACGACGCAAACAAAATAAAAAAGAAATCTTTTATCCACAGCGTTCTAGGCAAAGTTTTTAATGGGCGAACTCTTTGCTCTTTCGATGGGTGTTGTGGTGTTGGTCTGGCTAACTATGGTTACCCTTTTGGCAGTCGGAGCATTGATTGTCCCATGGTTTGGTTAAACGGGAAGGGCTCCTACGTGGCGAACGAGTTTGTCAAAATGGGACAAAGTTTGGCCAGTTAGGTTGAATCTGGCCATTCAACAAAACCCTCATTACTGATAAGGATAATGCACGCTCAGCCAACTCTGTCCAGCCAGTGAAAGAATGCACGATCGTTTGTCATCACGTCGTGAGTTTGGGGCACATATTAATGTGAACATTTGCACATAACATCATCTGTAGTTCCTGATTTTACTGATGATGCAAACAAATTATGATAAATTAGAGATGTGGGAAAGATTATCATTGTGTTAGAAGGAATGGAAGGAAGGATGCTGAAGAAATATGTAAACTTTTACCCATCAAATGCTTGTTTTTCGATTTTCTGTTGCTTTTCATACAAGGTGCTAAAAAAATTTCACTAGCGGGATAGAACCGGTCAATGATCCAGCAAAACTCATCGAACATTTTTGTTTCGCTTCATCGGATGCATAATTCGTTAGTTGATGCTTTCATCATTTTATTGAAGGATGTGTTGACTTGTGGACGTACAATTGGAGTCAAATGAAATGTGACATTATGAATAGTGCTGTGCTAAGAATTTTCTATTGCAATAACTTAGCGTTGAAAATCAAGTGTAAGGAAGTATCTGAGATAAAGGTTTTTAAGTAATAAGTAAAAAGAATATATATTTTTGTGTAAATATACTTTTGCACATAACACAAGAAATAGGCTGGTAATAATGAATCTCATAAGTAATTTGTAGTAATTTGTAAAGTAATTTGAAGCTCATAAGTAACTCATTCAATTTATTGTTCCTTTATTCAATGGTTTATTACAGTACATCTCTGTTTTGCTCCCAAGCATAATCTTCTTAAAGGCGAACAATTTCCTCTACCGATAAAAGATAAAAAAAAATGATGCCTGTTCGTGGTTATATTTTCATCTCCGATTCACAGCTACTTTATGGCACTGCATTGACCCATTAGGCAGGGTTCCATGCATACCGTTGTGATTAAAAGCTTCTGCGCCGTTTGACCTAGTTCCAGCTTTTTTGGGGTGAAAGATTCAATGGATAGTGAGTCCGGTTGATTCATCGCTGCAAATTGGCAAGACTTGAAATGGGTCGTAAATCTGTTAATCAATAACGAAAATTTGATTCCTTTCATCTGCACACTAAAACGCGCAGCGGCTCGTGCAATTTTTACTGCTTTCGCCGTTGTGAACCACAATGGAAACTAATGGTTTGAAGTTCCTTCGGTTTGTTGCAGAAAAACAGCAATAATAGTTAAATTACCGATGGTACACTTGGTATTTCTTGTTTCCTACATTTCAACACTTAGCATAACACATTCTTACTGCAGTAAAACACCGATTTTGTATTGCCGCACAGTTTTTCTCGCCTGTAGAGAAAGAGAGAGAAAGAGAGAGAAAAATAGCGAAAGGCTAAAATAGCAACTTCATCACCCTTCTGTCGGTAAAGAACCACTTTGAAACACTTTGGACAAGTAATATTCGTTCCACCGTGACTGCGGTATAGAGTTGCGTTTCCTTCCCAGTACAAATAGCTGCTTGTTAGCTTCCGGTAACGTTTGCTGCGGTTCGTCGTAAATCATCGTTGCGCCCGTTACTGCGGGAGCTCAAAATCGAATATCTTTAGGTGCTAATGTTGGCCGGTGTTTCACGTAAAATCGACAAAGTATCGTTTTGTTGCTCGTGGGTGGAATAACACTCATGTAGTAGAGAAAGCAAATCTGGCATGCTATGGATATTATTGAGAAAGATTTTACGGTCGTTCATATGCCATCTTCAGAGGGCTACCGGTGGCCGTACTCTGTTACAGGTTATATTACTCGGTTTTGAGTAAAACATATGCTCGAAAGAATGTATAATTTTCGCTGTAATTCGCGGAAGATATCAAATTCTATCCCATAATCACATTCCATTACTCAATGGTTCATTGTCTTAATTTCCTGTTTTGCTCGAGCGTTCTCAACTTGTTTCTCTTATTTTCTCTAAATTCCCTAAGATTTTGTAAAATCACAAAATCGTATTTTTATGATGTACAATATGGTTTTACATAATATGAAACTAATAAATGTTTAATTACATTTTTCTTCCAGTACTAGAAGAAAAGATAATATTTTTAAATGACCAAAACCACGTTAACATATAAACTACATTTTATACATCGTTACGTTGCGGGCACGTCATATATGATAAAGGTAACATACGAGACAAATGTGAGACATATGTGTAATCTTAGAGTTGTTTTTTTTTGTCAAAAGCTACACTGACAATAATTTACTTACCCATGGACGTACCCATGAGGGGTCCGGATCATCATTAAAGCAGTTAGATACTCATGAAACGAGTAAAGCAGAACATCTGTTCCCTGCATCAATCTCAGAAGTTTAATTTACGATTTCTTATTTGGTTCGTTAAGGGCTTCTTGTTGTGAATTAAAGCCCATTCGGGTTCTGGTCAGCACGTCACGAAATAAGTGATATTTTTTTTACATTGGGTGTTTTCGTCCAGTTTTCGTCTCAAGTATGTCATCCTCCGTTAAGTGCGCGTTTTGAAACCACATTTCGATTCAAACGTTGTTTACATCTGAACAAATAGGCTACCCATCTTACCATCTTCGTGTAGTAAAAAAAATCAAACCAACACTAATGTATTGCAGGTTTGGTTCATGACTATTATTAAAGCAATCAAGAAGAAGAAACATCGAAAACAAATCGAAATTAACAAGACGTAAACATCGCTTGAAAATATTATGAATGTCTCCCCTCCACAAGCACTCAACTTATGTGGAAGATTTGGCGTGATTATTCCCACCCGTAGAACGAATATCTTGACTTTATTGTTTACTGTTCGAAAAGGAATGATAACTTATCAACGTAACAAAGAGCTTAGTTAGGATCCTGCGGTCCCAGATTGTGGCAGGTCTGAACATCGTCCACAGCTGAAACAAGTTGCTGCATATTTCGCAGCTTGCTGGTGATAATACAGCTGCCCAATCGCGATGTGGCGGCCTTGGTTTCTGCATATGCGTAGGCTATCAATGTGGCCAACTTAGCTGCAGTTTTCTCTGCAAGTGTTATGTAGTACGGACCGATCTGATGATGGCAAGCAGAATAGATAGGTTAGAATACATACGTTTACAAGCGCCATTATACTTTGTTATCGCTTATTACTTACCGCACTAATGCAAGGACCAGGTGAAGGCTTTGTGTTACACGCCGTTAAGTTGTCAATCAGATCTTCCAGGTCGTAGGAAATCAATATGTTAACGTCGATGGTGACGTATATGATGCTTTCCAGCCGATAAATTTCAATATTGTAGCATGACTCAACGTCGGAAACAAGTAGGGCGTAGTAGTTAATCAATTGTGGTGAGTACTTGAAGAAGCAGAATCGTGAATATTTTCCACCAGCGACGAGCACCCTCATGAGGTAGGTAATCGAGGCGTATGATCGGGGCACAAGAATAGAGGCGTAATCCGTCGTAAATGTGTTCGCAATTCCGATAACCTTTGTTACTTCAGCGTCGATCAGGCCGGGAACTGATGCCAACGTGGTGATGACTTCGTCGAATTTCGTCAGTGCAGTGGACATGTCTGCATAATCGGGCAGTGATGACATTGCCGATGTGGCGTCCGGTACACCGTTCGTAATAGCTTCCAAGCTATCTTTCATATCAACAGATAAACTTGCTAAATATGTTCCGTCATCCCTCAGATACTCGCTAAACAGATTGAAGTAGTCTAGGAGACTTTCCTCTAGAGTTCCTGTCATGAATTCCAAAGTATACAGAAAGTCGTCGGCGTATCCAACATTCTCGATCGTTGAGCGGATGGTGTAATCTACTGGTGTTACAGTGGCTTTGAGGTAGCTTACCGCGACAAGAACTTCCATCACGATGGCCGGATCAATTTGTACTCGGCCGGCTTTAATCGCCGCTGTAGCAAGCGCTCCCTTCAAGCGTAGCAATGCATTTTCCAGCTGCACAAGGGACAAACGCATGTTGCCGAACACGTCACCGAAGAGATGGTCGATGTCGTCACCAAGCAGTGCCGTCAAGGTGGCGCGCGTGGTGGCAACCAGTGTGTCGATAAAGTTCTTGAACGGTCCGATCGCGGCAGTGACCGGATCTATAGCGGCATTCACGTTACCGTCGTTTTTCGGAATACTCGCAGAGAGCTTAGTGGTAACTGCGGTACCCAAACTTGCCACCTGTGTACCGAGTTCCTCCATCAGCGGTAATACCGTTACCATAAGCGAATAGTCTGTTATTAGTTCTCTGCCATTATTATTATCTACGGCGTCCAGTAGTGGAGTTATCGAGTCCACCGTACTCTTGATTGTAAGACTCGATGAGACAATGCCGGTCGAACCGAACTCGGGACTGGCAAACGCATGCTGCAAATGAGTAAGGTTGATCGAGCTTCGTTATTATTTGGGTAGTTTGACACACAACACGTACGCTATTACCTGTAGCAAGCCGCAGCCTAACAGAAACACAAATGCCAAATCGACACGAGCCATTGTACCGTAGCCAATGGTGAATAAGCGAGAATGTTTGGTCGTCTTCCGAACGAGGCATACATTTATAGCCATATGCAATATTCAGAAGCACTAGTTGTATGGAAGACACTTGCTCAAATAGGTCTAAAACAAAACACATTTTTTTGCCAACAGGTAGAGCAGGACAGAACAAACGAGGACACCCATCGGTAACACATCGATGTTCGGTAACACATAATAGATATCCGCTGGACGGTGTTGAATATGTTTTCAAAATTTTGTCAAATCTACGAGGGGAGTTGTTTGTAAACCGCCACTTGGAAGTTTTTTTTTTTTATTTTTAGGACGCTGTAAGCATAACGAGAACTCTGAAATGCGTTGCATTTACCACTGTTTATTATGATCTTAGAAAATGTATGTTCCATGTAATTTGAAGATACTAGCTAAAGTAAGTGTTTACACATATTTTGTTGGAAAAACATTGCATGTACTCTTGATTGTGATTCAATTTATACTTTCCAATTATGGCTAAGCAAACGTCCAGAAACACACATACAAGTAGAAAATCGACCTTCGAATCTTAAGGAGTTTCAAAATGTGAGGCGGGTAAAATATACATCTGACTACTTCAATGTGTTCTTTTAACATTTGTATCAATATTTGCATCAAGAAGTATGAATATGGCAACAATTGTACAAACCGTATCATGAGCGTTGCAGCCACGTGCTACAGACGTGTGGAATCGTTGGTGTGCGGAAAAAAATCCAGAAAAACCGTGAAATAGACAGGTACCACAGACATTTACATGCTGTTGGACATTTTTATTCTAGATAATTAGCGGAATTACAAACAAAATTCGAGTTTCAAATCGTTCTGCTGTCAAATATCTGCGATTGAAAGACATGTGAATATCTAGACCTTGAAAACCGTGTGAAAAATTTTGATGTTGGAAACGAAACATGTTTGAAATGTTTTTTATGTGCAGTTCAATTCAGCTGTCGTTTTAGAAACAAGAACACAGAAGAGCGCAATTCCAGCAGAAGGCGTTACCGATTCAACCTGCTGGCTTCGAGATATGTGATATATATTGTGATATAGCTATACGTGATGTGAAAAAAACGAGTCCAGACGCGATACCAATAGATTTCAACTTTTTTTGTATTTACTTAAGAGTTTTGAATAGCTATTCTTTCTAAAACACTTTCTCAAAATGTTCTATAGCAATTGCGCAGGGTCTGTTGAGTGTGTGCATTTTGTTGTTTAAAAATAAAGTGCATATTGAAATAACATTTTTTGTACATAACTTAGTTGGATGATGTTGAGGCAACAACAGTTAAAAAGATGAGACTCAACAGAGGTTATGTCTCAGCCGACTTCAAAGACGTTAATGTGAGACTGTGTAATTATTTCATGTGACATTTTATTTTCATAATTATCTCGTATTGTCACTACCAAAAATTTTAGATGGTGAACGACGCCTCAAAATAATCGTACAATAGTACGAAACAACGGTTCCTTATATCGTGAAAGTATCTTTAAGTACATTACTTAAGTAAATATTAGCTTAGATTTTTACATAAGCAAACCATTAACCTGATAACTGTTGTGGTAGTTTATTTGTTCGTCCTAGAAAACTTGAAATTGTAGTGTTTATCAAATTCACAGACCTGTGATTGCGGTATGGAAAGCATTCAAATGGGAATGGCAGTTGGCTGGCCGTTTATGTGCCATCAACATTGTTAATGAGGCCAGAAAAGCCGACCGTCGTGTGCTTAGGTTCCGGTTCCGTTGTTAGAGCTGACGGTGATGGCAACATTTTTAAAGCCGAAAATTCTTTCCGTTTGCAGCAACATTTTCGGTACCTTCTTGCTTTATGCTTAGTACCGGTTTGTTCGCGCTATTCGGTTGCTCCGGTTAGTTGATATCGTACGTAATGAAAAGCTAAATACTTTGTTGCGTTTCAGCGTGTTTGGAATGGTTTTGTTTGAGACTAATCTAGATCATGAGAACCGCATTCGGTTCCCAAGCCTGGGCATAGTTTGAGTGTTGTTTGCAAAGAATAGTTAGAAATTTCTTTCCGACACGGATCGAGAGGCTAATCTTTTGGTGATGGTGCTCTAGTTTGCAGTTCCGAATGTACGGAATGTTCCGAAACGTTCAGATAGCCACCGTTGCCGGGCGCTATATTCAATGGCCCACATTTTTGCCGTTCGAAACTGCTTCCAAGGCGAAGGTTGGATTCGTTGATTATGCGCACCGAAGACTTTCAGGTGTTGCTTACATTTCAGTTTCGAGTTCAGAATGGTACCATCATGTAAATCTAAGTTGCTTTGTTCGGCATAACAAAGAATCTTAAAGAATAAATATGTATCTTTAGCCGCAGATGACCATCCAGCACTTCAAGTGCCTGTAACGATTAATTGCCGTTTTCTATGTATATCTTATATTTTTTTACTATAACCACTGTATAACTATACATTCGTGTAATGTGTGCGCTTTAGAAAATGCTAAATGTGTTTTCCTCTGGCGTTGATGGACAAATTATTTACAGTCCTTTCCATGCATCGTGTAACTCTATATAATTTGCATGTTGCATAAAGATAAAGGTCCCTTCGTTGCAAAATTCTGTTGCTAGCCTTTTAATTTCTCTATGAGCAATCATGCCGAGCGCTGGGATCAGACGTCATTTACTCATTGTCGTTTCCAGTGGGTTCCGTGGGTAATCCGCTGAAACCAGCTCGCCGGGAAAACCTCCAGCTATAGTATACGTAACAGCCTGCCGTGATGTGTATGTCTGCCATACCCTTATATCTGTATTGACGTTCCCGATGGTTGACGACAGACGCCATCGGTTGCGTGTAATTTCAAATTAATGTCTGCAAACGTATGCAGCGACTGTAACGTTCGGATGAAGCGAGAGGCTTTCCATTCCCTGGCTTTTTCAACCATCTTCCATCCACCATATCACCTTCATCTCCGGCCCAAGAAACGACATGCGATGCGTCCCGACAGTTTTGGACGGGAGCAACCGTGCTGATCTAATTTTATTGATGCTGTCTGGCACCTTAATTACTCGTTTCAGAACTCCGAAGAGATGGGGGCTTGCTTTCTGTAGTTGCAGGCGGAACTCAGAACCGATTGTCCTGTTGAGTACATGCCACCAGAAGTGCTTATATCAGCCCTAAATCTAGCTAGTATTCATTAAAACGTATGTTTGGAGGTGTTTTCAATAACTTGCAATCAGTCTTATCATCGATTTTCTTATCCGCAAGCAAACACTGTTCAACATGCTGGATAGAAGAGTGCTGTTTGGAAATGGATAATTAATTTGTTGCAATTATCTTATTTCAGACTGTCATTACTTAGAAAGGAATTGACAGCGCAGCACACTGCATCACAACGATGAAGACAAATAATCTCATAAGTGTCAAGGCTATTCAGTTCAGAATTTTTAAAGAAGTGTATTGATTGATTGTGGATGATTGAGTAGTCTTAAGACATTCGCTGTTTTACTTTAAGAAATAAACAAGATGATATGTATGGTGCTTCGTGTATTAATCCTTCTTGATTGTTGTTCATATCCATAATTTATGCAATATAAAGAGATATTTTAAATTTTTGAAGTAGACCAACTGTGACCTAATTGGTACTTCTTATCTTTTCATTATATTTACAGACTGAACTATCTCACAACCTGCAGCAGCTGTCGGAAAAGGCGCGTTCCACAACCGAATTCATCCAAAGACTGAAGGGAATGAGCGACAAAGTTACGGTAGGCATACAACATGAACATGAAATCCCAGGATTCGAAGTTCATAATCTTTTTCGCTGAACAGCCGTCTCCATAACTAACCTTCATTGCACGGTACGGCATCCCGTCGGCATCGGATCCTTTTGCATCATCGACCGTTTGTTTCGGTTAAAGACCACCGTTTCATCCTTTTGAAAACGGATATCCCGGTCGTGCAGGATCCTTTGTCCTATGGTCCATTCCGTGGACGGGGGTTGTGCCAAACTTACCACGTGCGCTTTTCCCATCATTCAATCAGATCGGATCGATATACTTTCTCACACATACGCATGCACATTTGTTGGTATCTTTTCAGGATTCGTGCATCGAGTTCGAACGGCTCGTCACGGTACAGTGTGAGGCACTGATAGCGGCCATTAACGCCCGGAGGGACGTCCTACTCGATGTAATACGAAGCGATAAGGAAGCCAAAATACGCACACTAAAGGTAAGATTGATTTAGCCGACAAAGCCGAGCCGATACGCGGACCGCTTTGATTTGCGATACACCGCGTGCCTTGTATGTTATTGTGATATCCTCTCCAGCGAATGGATTTAGTGGTGGCTTTTGGGGGTGCCCTTTTTGAACGAGGACACTAATGACTGTGTGTCATCGATCGACGAGCATATGAGCTTTGTTTTTGGGCGGAGCGTAAAGAAGTTTAGTGCTTTAGATAGTAGTAGCAATGTAATAAAATTTAGTTGGGTATGCCGTTACGCATCACGAAACAACTAACTTGTTCGTTTTTGTTTTATCGTAGGATCAACAGGCGAGCTGTACAGGGAAGCTTCAACAAACCACCGGCCTAATACAGTTCTGCATCGAAGCGCTTAAAGAGACGGATAGTGCAGCCTTTTTGCAGGTAATGTAATTTAATTATGATATGGAATGTGGAAAAAATACACTTTTCAGCGTTCTTAACGTTAGCGTAATAGTCACAAATTTGTTGGCAGCATTGTTTTCCCAATAAAGTTACAGATACAGGGAAGAGAAGTAATGTTTTGCAAAAATTAAAAAAAAACACTTACCAAACCTAATATAACCGACCTACAAAGTAACAAATGAAATCATGTCTGTATAAGAAAGCGAATGCTCTTTGAGTCAGTTTGAGACATAAATGATACTTACAAATCACTTATCACTTACTTAAAGTGCTAATCACTTTAGACGGTTACGTAAACTTTGAACTTTGGTGAACTTGACATTGACTTTCAACAATGTTACAGAAAATAATACAAAATATATTCCATAAGCTCAAACATTAAAATTTTAAATCCTTTAATCTGTAATGTTCAAGTAATGCTACTTTAACTTAAGACTTTAAGTTAGGAATTCTCACTTCACTCATCGTATAGGTCAACGAGCAACCTTTAATGTTTTCGTCTTCACACGACGGTACAGACAAAACCGTTGCGCATGGTCACACAGATGTTCCGGGTGTGATAGTGTTGGCGTCAAAAGGTCGACAGAAACATCTATAAAATATTTAAGAACAGTTTCCGCGTACACGGTGACAATGCGAACAGCATTCGAAGGGCTAGCAAAAATTATGTTTATTGTAAGATAGGTTGTGTTCTTGTGACTGGGAAAAATAATTGTTATTTTGTTCATTTTGTGAGCAAGTGCTTCGATAATCATAACAATGCTATTTGAATATTTGTTTACATACTTTTGTAATGTAAAATAATGTATCGAAGGCAAAGGTTTTATGCAAAGGCAAATATGAAGTAATATTTTTTTCAACATAAATTATTTTATCTACTCTAAACAAATAAACCACAAATGATGTTGTTTGTTCGATTATATTAACACAAAGTTTACAATCCAAAAATACTGCTACTAAATGGGAAATCAAATGTGCCTTTTTTTTTCCTTCTCCATCGATCCACTCACCAACGAATTTTTTTTTTTTTTTTTACACCCAAAGATCATGTTTGATTTGGCATGGTCGCAAAAACCAAAACATACAGGAAAAGTTTTGATATCGTTGTGTTTGCACTCCCAGCGAACCGCATGGATGGTTTTTGTTTCGTTTCGTGGAAGAGGAAGAAAGCGAAAACACGAAACATCGACCGGAAAGCGCTTCGGTTTTTGCGAAAAGTCCTAAAACTCCTGTCCACGGTGGTGGTCCTGGCAGTTTGCTCTGCGTTTGGAAAGGGATGGTTCTTTTTCAGCTTTTTGGAGTTATTCGCGCCTCGAAGCGTATGGTTCACTTGTACCGAAATTCACAAAACAACATCAAAGCGTGTTGGATGGAGGCATCAGAAAAACGCAGAAGCAACCACATCCCAGGGTTAAAGTCGCTACGGAATGATTCCGGATAGTAGCAAGTTTCCTGGCGCGATAGGGGGAAATGAATTCTTTCATGAAATGTATCCGGTTAGCGGCCGTTGTGTGAATTCAGGCTTTCTGATTTCTCCTGTGCGTGCAGTGAAACAGGAATCAAAATTTATTTGCGGTTATTCAATTAACTTGTGTGTAAGTGCATTTCAGAACAATCTATTCAAAGCACATATTTTTTAGCCTTACAAATAATGCACTATCATGTTGAAACCACTTTAATCAAATCGATATAGTGAGCGAATTAAGAGCGTGAAAAATCTTCTGGACCTGTTAGTGGTGTAAGTGGCAAAAATCATGCAAGAGTTTTCCTTTTTATTGAAACTCACTTAATGCTCATATTTCATCCAAACAAACAAGAACAAAAATAATATGATGTTTTTTTATCTCGTTGTATTCACGACTAATTAAAATTCATGTTTAATACCTCTTATCTTCCCTCGAGTTGGTGGAATGCATGGAATTAACCGGAAAATCATGCAGCAGCAGAAGCTCAACGCAGTTTTCCGGAAGGGTGGACGATAATGTGGATATTTTTCTGTTTCGCTTCGATGGGAACACATAATTTCACTCGAATGAACGAACACGCCCAGAGAATTGGGTTAAATTTATGAGGTGTCAGAGGAATCTATTGGAGAAGTAAAGTACCAAGAGCGTGTTCTGTTTTCTGACACTGTCGTCATGATAATGTAATCGTCCCAAAACAGCTTTTATCGAAGTAACAAAAATTGTGCTTCAGAATGTTATTTCGATCTTTTAAAAATGTATATTTAATGTAAATTGTGTTTTTAATGGATTTTTATATCATCATTCTTTCTTTCGTCTCACTTGAGCAAAACTAAAACATACCTACATGTAATCAGACAAAATAAAACAAATTACGTCATACGCTGGTACACCCAATCGTGTGCAATTTATTTGTACTATTATACGAATGTCAGTCGTAACGATTTCCGCCCACAGGTAATCATTAGTAGAGTTCACCTAACGTGGTAACGAATCCATTAGCTAATTCCCTAGAGAAAGCCTAAAAATCTTTCAAATAAATAGGTATTCCCCTGCTCATAAACCCTGCCATCTATCGGTGTAGCCACCTCATGTCACGGTTTCACGACTAAATCAGTTACCGGACTGTACACCGCTCTTTGCAACTGGAAATCGATTTTTGTGGTCATCGCACGGACCGGTGCATCAGAATCTCTTGGATGTGGTTTATCTGAGAGAGTTCTGTTTGGTCATACGTTCAATATGTTGGTAGTGAGTAACTTAATACTACTAGCACTCATATACTAGTACTCATACGTAAAAATATATTAATTTGAGATCATATAGATTCTTAAGGCTGAAATACTACAGGGAAAATGTTAGTTATTACTATTGTTCCCCGAATTCCATGCTTTCGTTTGCGGAGCCAGTCTTTCATACGACAGGACCGGTACCATGATCCCATTAGGACCGTCTTCCCCTAGCGAGAAGTGACTAATCACATTTTGGGATAAAATCAGCCTAGTAAGCCGGTAAAACGTCAAGTATGACTTCGGTCGTTACGCCAAAGAGAAGGATACTTCTATACGAGCTAAAACTTTTGCGATTGCTTGAACTTTGATAAGAAAATTCGTGTTTGTTATCGTGTGTTTTAACTTATCGAGCACATTTGATTAAACTTATCGAAATATCGCAAATGGTATGTATTTTTTCACTTACTCCAACATTTCTTGCGATTACCTATATCATTTAACAAAGTAGCGTTGATTTCGTGTGAGAAAATCTATTCACCGCTCCACCCATTTTTTATACGTGCCGAATGCATTCAACAATGAAAGAATACAGTCATAGCACGTGCGGTTAGGATGGCATTTGAAATCCACATCGTGCAAACCACCTCGCCGCAAAAGCCTTGCACTCTACGCTCCCACTCCCAGTTCCGTCGATTCCGGTTCGATATTATTTGACAGACACTTTCAACGCCTCCTCCAAATATGGGCTTCTCGACATCACGCCACGACTTTACACTCCATTCGAAACCCTGCTGTCCGACCGCGAAATCGGTCTCGTGATGAAAATCATAGAAGAATAACATAAAAACTCCTCAAAACACCAGATGTCTTTTTACCAGTAACGCCAAACCGCTGCTCAAATGCGGAGCAAATGAAGCCGCCAGATGGAGGTCACCGGTTGAAAAGGTCACGAAATAAATCAAACAAAGATGTCGACGTCGTCGTAAAGGATCTGGACTGGCCGCTTCACCCGGTGTTGCGCGTTGGTTACGCAATAGATACAAGGTGCTTTTCCGCAGTACCGTGCTAGTTTGTGGTGAGCTCATAACCAGGAGGTTACGGTTTATTCGTTCGCATTTCAAAAACAAGATAAATGTATGCTGTCGCCTTATGTGGAACCTGGTGTCGTCTGTGGCACGATCGTCACAGGTGTCCAGCGTGATCAGAAAACAGAAACATTACTCGTCCCGGTGATGGTTTTATTTTGTATCCGCTTCATCCTTTCAAAGTTAATGTATTTATATTACGAATCTATCTTTCACCTCGACGGTTTCTTCTCTCTCCTTCCATTGCAGGTTGGCTCGATGTTAATTAACCGCGTCGCCAACACGGACATGACCTGGCACCAGGAGGTCACGAATGCTGCCCCACGCGTATCGCCAATTATCGATCTCACGCTAGACGACTCATCAGTGATTCGCGCCATCGATAATCTCAACTTTATACAGATGAAGCGTAAGTATCCCGTGCCGACTGTGGTAAGAGGTACGGTGGTAAGCGGCACGGCGGTGCCAACCCGATTGGGCGTGACTTTCACCACAGGAGACTATCCCGCAGAAGATCGTGCACAAGTGTGTCCGAGTGTGGTGCTTCGTGGTTTACTGTCCTAGGTGGGTGGAAATAATTTATTCAAGGTGTCGTGCAGCAGCACGCACCAGAACCACACAAGTGAGCGATACAATACATGAACTGCACAGTTCGTGTTCAATTAAAGACGCGCTTCGGATTTTCTCACGTGGCAATCCGATGCTAATTGAACATTGCTACTTGATTGAGTTAAAGAACCACATGCACATGATTGTTATGTCATAGCCATTTAAGTGTGTAGTGTGTTCTGCTACGTACAAAAAATTGGGAAATAATCGTTTCCCAGGAGGATATTCTAAAATTGCACAACTAATTTGACTTATACTGGTGTGTTAAATATCAAAGTTGCAGGTATCGTGGATAAATCAGGGCAAAAAATAATTCCAGTTCGTACAATGCTGCTAGCATTCAAAAAAAGAAAAAAAACTGGGTTAATGGATTGTGGATTGTGGATTTGAGTTTTAAAATGTTAAATATAAAATTGTAAAATTAAACTGTTTCCATCGTTTCACAAGAACATAACTATGTGTGGTTGTATTAGAAAAACGAACCTTTCATCGGCACCGATCTAAGTACACAAAGTGGCCATTAGCCCGTATTATTCTACAAACAATACCATATGTCTGTTCCAGATATATTCCATATGTTTTACAACTCTAATTTACGTACAAAACGCCCTGTATTTAGAATGTTTATCGAAAGCAGAAAAGTTCTTTTTTTTGGAAAGTGGAAAGGAAAGGAATGTTGACATGGAAGGTTTTTAGTTTAGCTTAGTTTAATTGATTTCGTATAATACTTTGGTTTAGTATTCGTGACTAGTAAACTTTTCTATGGCTTTTATTTTATTTATTTCGTAGTACGTATAATAAAACATGAATTTTCTTCTATCAAGAGACATTTATTTGGAGTAGAATGTGACTACACTTTAAAATAACTTCAAAATATTACGATACAATTATTACGATTCCTTTCTGAATTTGATAATTAATTTGAGCACAGAATAGTAATATTCATGGAACAAAAATAAAATAAAATAATTGTTTAATCTAACTACATAAACTACACAAATTACTTTCGTCTAATTTTAAAATCACAATGCTCATAAAAGTATATGGCTTTATTAAATTAGAACGCGTATTTGCAATCATACAGTTCGTAAATAACATCTTTCTCCAGCTATCTATTGTCTTCTCCCATAACATATGCATCATGAGTTTAGAACAAACAATGTTCACTGAACACACATTCACACAAAATCCAGAACTGGAGAAGGTGAGAAACGTGCGCATTAATTATTCTCGACCCGTCGCGAAATGCACTATTAATATGGAACCGCGCGCGGTGTACGGTCGATTCCATTCGGCACGGTAATTTGCGGCATCTACCCGATGGCAGTTGAATTTTAATTAACTCGTGAAGTAGCTACGAGCCTTCCTTTCTAGGAGTTGGTACGGTGCCAACCCGATCGTTTCGCGCACCCGACGTGTGGAGTAATGCTTTTTTAAATAAGCTCTCCTCCAAACCGAACGTGTCAACTGTGTGGCCACCGGTACAGTGCATCGGCACGGTGAAGTGAGGTGAACAGGTAAAAAATACTTCGAATGAATGCGTTAATTGCACCCGTAGCCCGCGGACACGATAGCGATCGGTGGGAAATGCAATCACAGCGAAGCGGGCAGCAACACAGTTGCATTCGCTACGGCACGCGATACAATCGCTGAACCGACGGGAGGGGGTCTCCACAGTCACGGTGTATGGTAATCGAATGTTAACCAGTACTCTTTTTTACTTCTATCCTTCTGCACTCGTTTACATGCAGCCGCCAAGGAGGGCGAGGAACGGCTACCAGCAGGTGAGAATGAATTAATAGCATATTGCGCATTTTCTATTCCAATTTCGGAGTGGTGATAATATTTGTGGTAATGCTTATGGTTTTGAATGTTTTGTTGCTGTGTTATAAATTCATTCATTTGAAAGCCGTTTTTGAACGAATTAAACAAAATATGTTTTCGTTTTTGTTTCATTATCAGCAAAGTTATGATCCTCGAGATTTAACTCATTCATTTATTCATTTGGTTTTTATATCATGGTTTGATCGTTGCTTCTTTAAATGCTTCGGTTTGAAGGTGTTATTCTTTTAAAGTTAGTACTATTTTCTTTTTGGAAACTACAATAAAACATATTATTGAATTGTTTTTTTTTTAATACGATAGAATCTTAATAACATCGAGGAATGATAATATATTAAATTAATAAAACATGTAAATATTACATTAGCAGAATATATAACATGTTTTGTTGAATGAATAAAGGAACAGTTGTATTAGCCAGAAACTCCTCGATATCATTCTATACATCGGTTTGAATATTTCTTAAAATATCATCCATTTTTATTATCCGATTTGTTTTCCAACATAGGACACATATAATATTATTTGCTGTTAACTAAGCCTTAGCAACCGATTCGTTGTGGCGTAACAAGGCAAAAGAACGAAAATTCTTACTATTGTCTAATATATCGCGGGCACTGGGAAAATCGGGTGCACTCAACACGTAAACCATGAAGCGACAGTGAGAGCGTTATTGCGGCAAGAATACTTGAGCGCAACAAAAACATGCTTTGACGAGTGTTTTTCGTACATTGTGTGCACTACGTCCTGCGGATTCTCCTATCAGCGCGGGCGTTGTATTCCTTTTAATATCGGTTCCAGTGAGAGGTTGACATACCCGTTGGGGGCATGCCTTTGTGGACATAAACATCCACTTGACACCCTCGCTTCGGATTTTGTACGTCGAGCATTCGATCAGCGTGTCAACATTGGCACAGTGAGCTGTGCATACAACAGCCGACAGCGCACTCCCGGCCTATACCTGGGAACAGAAATTAGATCCGAATGTGCTCGTTTTAAATTGGATTCAATTCGCAAATCTGCCTCCGAACAGGCGGTGGGCCATTCTTTTGTTGTGGTACGTTTTTCAGTACCGAACAAGATGTGGTGCAGATGCAGCAGTGGTGGTTCATACATCGATTTTTTACCCAATTTCGTTGATTAGATACTTTAGTAAAACAACGCGTACGGACGAGTGGTAGGTTGTCAACTATTTCGCAGCTGTGTGCTCCGCGCGAGAACGTTGCTGAGCGTGTTTGACTTAATTATTAGAATGTGTTTCTGTACTTTATTAATTTATGATCAAAGTTACTTTTTGTATGCTGAAGCTGTGGTATAAGTTGTTGCTCGGCGGATTTGTATAACACTATTCCAAGCCTTTTATTTATTTTTGCTTTTATCCGGTAAGTGTTTTAATTTTTATGCTAATAATTTCGTTGTTTGTTAATTATCAGATTTGATAATGAAATTGAATTGAATTGGAAATTGTTAAAGAAATTGAAATGAATATTTCGTGATCTTTTGATACAATTTTGTTTTTTTTTTATTTTGTAAATTTTGTCCAGTAACAAGGGCCTTTTTCCTTTATGTAGGATTAAATTAAATACATAAATTAATAATTAAATACTCATATTTAACAACATGTTACCTTATATTTAAATTGTATACTTTTTATTTAATGTTTTGCTATATACGTATAGTTTTCATTTGATGTTTATCTTTATGTTGTACTATAGTTTTGTGTATCATACGTGAAATGTCTATAGTGCGCGAGGAAGGTACACACTATCAATGTAAAATTTCTCTATCCTCTTCGACAAAACCGCACCTAAACGACAAACTGCAATCGTTAGTTACAGATACGGGTTAGCTTGTCCTGCTAAGTGCCATCACCGGTTTGGTAAACTCGACGACTGAAAATCCCTTCTACGCGTGCCATGCGTATAAAAAACATTTCACCTCTAGGCCCTGTAATTCCTTGACAACGAAGACCGCACTGATTGAGGCTGTATCCAAAATCTATCCCAGGAATGCGGCACAAAATGAAACTTCATCGATCATCACAGGCGTTTTCTAGTGGGTCAGTGGCTTGTCACCATCAAAACGGTCTTCGGTACGAGGGTGTACTACACTGTACTACGAATACCATGCGGAAAGGGGTTTTTTCCATACCGTCTATCCTGTTGGTGGTTTTTTCGTTGCCGTTCGCAAATTGCGTATATTTTTTATGTTTACGTGAACCAAACGCATCGTAGACGTACCGGAGCAGGACGGTTTGTAGTGCCCACGATTTGAGATACTAATCGGTATCGATTTAACGACCATGGTGCAACACAGAACGAGCTCGCACGAATGGCGCATCGAATGTGATAGCAGTAGAATTTTTTTTTCTACCATGGTAATAAAGCTCCTCGCGTTGATGCAGACGACCGTACCGAAATAGTAATACTATGCGGTGAGGTTTTCCCGGATAGGCAAGAGGTGTGCCTCTGTACTGATAACAACACAACACTGTACTAATAAAAAAAGCATACACTTACTCACTAATGGAAGAGGCTCTAAACGGGGATGTAAGTCCAGCAGAGGACACAGGATGTTGAAGAGTGTGAACAGCGTGAAAAAGTACCACCCCATCTTCTGTGGCCCCTGCTCGCCGGATGTGATAAAGTGTGAAGCTACACGAAACATTGTTGCACCCCACCATCACCACCACCGCCAGTGGGCACACATCAGTATCTCCCACTAGTGGTAACGGGTGCGTATTACGAGCTATCAACTGAACCGCACGCATGCATAAAACGACCGATGCAGTCCTTTCGGCACCGAACTTTGGCGGTGACGATGTGTTTCATGTGTAAGAGCGTTTTTTTTTCGCTGTGTCGGCCTGCTTGTGCGCCTGTGTTGTTGAGCGCTATATTCAGTGCGGCTGGATTTTTTCCTCCATGCTGCATTTTTGCTTCATCTGCAAGCTGTCTGTGGGTCTGTGATTTATTGGCTGGTCATTATTGAACCATATCGCCCACCATGCACCGACACTTGCGACCGTCAGCAACAGTAGTAGCTCTCATTTCAATTGTGCATCCCAAAGGTTCGTGTTGTTACAGATGCTAAGTTGAACATTGCAACATTGTCTGGTAGTGCTGTTATTAACACTAAACAGCATGCATCTATTTAACTTTGGTATTGTCGATTTTTACAACGTTTTGCTTTTGTCAAATTTTCATATTTGATCGACGTTTCACTTTCATTACACGCTTTGCAATTTGAGCAGATATTATTTCGAATTTAACATATTAATTGAACTACTTCATTGTACGTATTCTAACTTATTCGTAACGTAGTCTAACTTCGAGAATATTTTTTGTTGTTGTGTAGAGCTTATAGTTTCAGGTGTTGTCATTTAGATTCGAAATGTACGGAGAAAAATTTGAGACAAAAGTCAAATATTCTCGTTGTCAGAAAGGATTATCGATCAAATATTGTTAAAAAAGTGTACCAATTATCCTAGGAATGTCGCTCACTGTGAAGAAATGAATAATAGTATTATGTCAATACGTGAATAGGAAAGTTTGGTATGCTTTATTGCTGAAAAATTGATTTATTAATGGTTTATCGATATTATTTACAATTTTTATTTTATACTCAGTTAAAGTTTTTGTTACACTAAATCATGGCTCGATCCTATCAACCAGAATCCTAAAAGCTTGTTAAAAACCCTGTTTTTTTTAATTTCATTGTTTATCCACTTCTTTTCCCCATTAAATTCCACTCACGTGTCGTAAGAGTAGTGCTGCAGCTTGTGGAATTAAAAATGGCATAAAAAGCAAAGTGAAAAAATCCACGTCAACGAATTTTCCACGCCGAGCGTAGTTTCAAAGTATTTATGATTACGTTAAATTTTAATTGCCCCATTTACTTTTCTCATTTCGCACACGCCTCGTTTCACTTGGTTTTCCCCTCAGTAAGCTGGGCTTGATCTTTGGCACAGCATCATTCTTTCCACCCGTTGCATTTCAGTTATTTCCTATCTTTTCCCATTTGGCTGCGTTATCTTTCCCGAGCGGCAAAACCGATTCGTTGAGTCAGCGGCGCGCCGGGAATGCTCTCGATGCCGTTCATAATTTAAATAATTCATCTCTCATTTCGCCATTCCACGCTAATGCTTTGGTTGGTTTTTGTTTTCATCCTTCCCTAGTACCCCTAGCGCCCGTGATCATCCCGGAGGACTGTTCGGCGGAGAACAACTCGGTAACTGTTGCATGGCAGGCACCGAGCCACTCGTTCGTGCAAGGATATGTGCTCGAGCTGGACGATGGCAATGGGGGCGAGTTTCGGGTAAGTGTTACTGGTTGCACATACATTCCACTTGCAGCTCTACTCCGATGCAGATTATGAAGGCTATGCAGACAGTGTTCGTCTTTCGCGCAAGGAAACAGTGGAACGAAGTGCTAAAACCACATCAGAGACAGATCGGTTTTCCCTAATCGTACGTTCTGCAGATGCCTTTGTCTGATGTCGAAAGCGCATAAGATTGTGTATAAGGCGTCCCATCTTTGGATTGGAAAATAGGGCACTAGTTACGAAACCGTATACCGGGTATGATTTTTCGATTATCAATCGGCTTTGTAATTCCGGTGGTTTGAACACAACCATGCCGTAAGGATTACACGCTCACAAAAGCGGTAATGTCTGAAGCTTTGGTAAGAAGGCACAAGACGTTTGGGATTTATTTACCCAGGACAATGTTTCATTACAAGTCACAACTCCATTGATGTTAGGTTCATATTTGAGAAGCTTTACAGCAAACGTGCAGGCAAGCGAAGCGACCAACTGGTTGTCTTTGATGTGCTATACTGATACTGAGTGCTGTGATTTGTGTTGGTTTAAGCCTCGGGTGCAGACAAATAGTTGCAGAGCTGTGTACCTTCTCAAGTAGCTTAACTTATGCTGAATGCTGTCTTTTGAGTGAATTAACTCTAAGTTCATAAAATGGTATTCATTATTTCTAAAGCATGATACACCGTCAGAAATACGGTTGAAAGACAATAAATCTTCAAATGAAAAGGTTTTCCAGAAGAGTTTCAATAGGAATAAAGCAAATCTAATCCACGCTAAGCGCCTACATTTAGAGTCTATACATTTGATACATTCTATTAAGGAGCTCAACTCAAGATATATAGAATATAGAATAGAATATATAGAATATATTTTGAAGCAATTTGGCTGTTTTTACTAGATTAGAAGAACCAATTTGGTTAAAATCAATAACAAAGTTATAGAAGTAAACTGTGTAGGCTCCAAATTAATGAATTCAATGAAGGATTCTTCCGATATTAGTCTAACAACAGAGATCCTTGTAATTTTAGTCCATACAATCTTCAATCATTTGAATCGTTTATTATTTAGTTTTGAAAAATTTGAAAAAATACGGCAATCATCTCGACCGAGTTATACACCGTGAATCCCACCGAGTGATAAAGAGTCTTAGTCACGTTACTTTTAGTTGCTACAAAAGCATTTAAAATACTTTTTTTAATTTATTCGGTACGCCTGGCCGCCTGAAGGCCTGACCGCATTGCTAATTTTGGAGATGTGACATCACTTAAATCATCGATAATAATGTTCAATATGTACCCTATATATCTTTTGCAGATGAAGCATAGTCATTTTCGAAAACTATATCAAAGAAAGACAGATAATGATAATTTTCTTGTTGAATCTACCGTTCTCATTGAAAACATGACCACCGTATCCAAAGAAATCAACGGATGTGAACGAGCTTAACTCGGTCTCCACGTGACCATGGTCCATAAAACATCTCGAGAAACATTCAAATATATCCGCAGGCAGGGAGCGAATTCCATTATAGTGTGTGTCGTAAAGTTTGAAATCCCACCGGAAACCTTCCACTACTAGGCCTGCCGGGAAGGAACGACATCTTTCGCATGCGTCGAAATCCGAGGGATTCCTGCAATAGGTGTGTGTGTGTGTGTTTTTTTGTTTCTGTTCGTTTCGTTGGACACATCAAAGTGTCACCGACGCCCGGAGTAAGTACGTGAGTTTAGTGCGGTTGAGTAGAGGAACCCTCAGTACGCCCCGTAGTACGCCGCGTGTGGCGTTATCTGCTCCATCTAGCGCCACCAGCACGAAACGTCCGAAAATTCGAGCTCACGGGGCAGGATTGACCTTTTGCCTGCCCATCAACAGCCGAACGTTGGGGCGGGAGGAATGGGCTTGTCCGACCGACGTCCCCATCGCACGGATCATTAGAGGCAAAAATGCACATAAATTGCTGTCGTCGTCGTCGTCGTCGTCGTCCTTTCCCCCTTTTACAACAACGTGCTTTCGGGAAAACTAAACCCTAGAGCTTACCCGAGGGTACACGCGTGGAATGCTCCCTTAAGGGGAAATGGTTTCCGGGTTTGTGTGTGGGGATGGCGGCGAAAAACTAATGCATTCCAGCGACACATAGGCTTCTGTGGTTGCAACACACAATGTTGATGATGATGTGTGCGTTTGTATGTGTACGGGAGCGAATTTATTTTTTGTCGAGCCTCGGACTGGTTAGGAAAATTGTAACGTTCGTGGCGTTGAGTTTGGCTGGTTTTATCCTGAGGGGGTGTGTGAGAATGTGTTGGAATTACACGTGGTCCTAG
This sequence comes from Anopheles farauti No. 4, assembly GCA_000956215.1. NCBI lineage: Eukaryota > Metazoa > Arthropoda > Insecta > Diptera > Culicidae > Anopheles > Anopheles farauti No. 4. The sequence continues at coordinate 13,982 of JXWZ01013644.1, read as the reverse complement.
CGAACGTCCTCGGCCGGCGTGCGTTTGTGCGCTACGGCTAGGGTAGACAATTTCCAAATCGGAAAGCACGGCAAATTAGCAGCACTCACTTCTTTTATTCCCTCTGTCTTTTATTCTGACTAAGGTTGACGGTGACCACCTTCCGGGAAGCCGTCTGGCCCTCTTTCCTAAGTAGCTTTGCCGCTTCCGGTCGACCATTCTGTTGAGTAATGCGATGGTGGTACGCCCGGTGTGTACCCGATAGAGGCAGTTTTCTTTTTGTCACATGCCATTGGTCAATTGTCACCCTTTGCGGACAACGTGACTTCATTATAAGGTCCTTCGGGGGTTTTTATCGTTGCTTGGATGGAATCGTAAATTGTTACGCATGAATTGTTCACCGAATTATGACGAGCTGTCATTGGGTATGGTTTGTGCGTGTCATTCAAAGCGCATACTTGAAAAGTGACTCGTTAGTTTTGTTACCAACCAATGTCTTAACCCAGTGAGGATTACTATTCGCTTTATATTCTACTTACTAGTTTGATGGTTATTCTGGAAAGGAAACATTCCAAAAGAGTGCTTTTTACATACTTGATTTTAAAACCTTTTCTCTACAATTATAAAAGTTTAAAAATTTCAAAAAAATTCATGCAATTTCGTTATTTACTATTGTAATATTTGCAAAATATTCGTCTCATTGTATTAAAAATGTATAACAAGATTAAATATTTTTTTTAATATTTTTTTTATAAACATATATTTTTTATTAATATTTTTGATATTTTTGTTGTTGTATAATTAAAATTAAAATAAGTTTTTCTTAACCTTTGCTACTATTCTTTTTTAACAAAATTTACAATCCGCAATGGGTCACAGTACCTTGCTCAGAGTGCTTTTTAATATAAACTTTGCTGCATAAACCATGACTCTCTGTGGAATGTGTTTGTAATACTTTTTCCGCCTGAGTGCGCTTATTCCGATGAAATTCATTCTAAATCCATAAATCCCGGTCCCGACAACACCAACGTACTCTGTTCGCATCGTTTTAAATTTAAAGTTGATTCTCACCTCCATCGACAAACAATCAACCCGGTCCCGGAACGGCAGTCGTGCATAAAATCCTTCATTTTTCGAGGAACAACAGTGCCGGCTGCCCATGCGCCCACCGATTCGAATGACTTTATGCTGCAGTAGCAATATGACATTCCTTCCTGACGATGGTCTCTGATGGGACTTGACGCTTGTATGGTGCCGAAACAGTTCCTTTTGTTCCGGAGTTTCGGTCTAGCACTCTATCAACGTTGGGAAAAATAGTATGAACTTTGTATTGTGCCAAAAAAAAGTGCTGCTTGGAGAAGAACACACTCACATGGGTACTTCTACGTTTTGGAATCATCATTGCTGCTATCTCATGCTAATATCATTCCTTCGCTTCGTCGTATTCGAACATTCCACCTTCTCTTGACCGTCCGACAACCAAGACCACAAGCGAAAGCGATTTTCATATCTTACGGAATGTCAGGCCGTGTGTCTGCCTACGGCCCCGTGAAAGCTGACGGTTTCGGTCGTCCGTTGTCGGTGTAATATTTTTGCAATGGCAGTCCGTACATAACCGCCCGGAATATTCTACCAAGTTTGCTGCAGGCCATGCACCACCACTACAGGATCATGTCATGTGACGTTTTCGGTGGTGAAGGTACTTTGCATCTTTGGTGGCGTCGTGTGCTCGCTTTCCCAGAACGGATGATAACACTTCAATGCGGTTTGTTGGAATGGTTTGGAGATGTTTTTTTTATTATTTGGAGTAGCTGTGTGTCCCTGTATCTCCGTAAGTCTTATCAAAATTATTCGCAGCAAAAAATACATGCCATTTATGAACAGTCCCGACAGTCGTCCTGCATGGAAGTATGATAAAGTATGTTGCATTTAACATTTTTGTAACCGAAACTAATCTATGATACCAAAACGTTGGTATCGTAATTAAAGTATCAAAGATATTTTGGAGTTCATGGAGAAAAATGTTATTGCTATATATTTCAAATGTTATTCCAACTCGTATTAATATTATTTAAATTCTACTCCTTCTCATGGTATCTCTATCTGCTACATCCAGCCTAATTTTAAAATAAACACAGCACATATATCGCTTTGGAATGTGATATCCACTTAAAATATGACTTGGATACTATCCCAAAAATAGATAAAACTAAATCAAACATTGCTATTCAATTCTAACATAGAACCTTTAGGAATTAGTATACTTTTGCGTTTTTAACACACAACAATATTTGAAAGAATGTCAATAAAATAATGTTTATTGAATTTGTCTGTTAAACATTGCGTGTTACCCTATTCCATTCACGTTATCAGGTTTTCCACTATCTATCTCGTCCCGCAATGCCCTTCGGTTTCCCTGTATCTAAAGCCTAAAATGCGCTGTTTGCATTTATTGCCCAATCATGCACTAAATCATTAAAATTTCAGCTTCTACAGACGATCTTCTTACCTGGTGCCGTTTCTTTTTCTTAATACTACTACTGCTGCTGGGAAGTGGAAGTGCAATGTACATCGATAAAAGTGGAATAAAATTTACATGACTCACCTGTGTCATCTATTTCACCAGGGAAACCATGTTTTCTGCATGTGTGTTTCGCTTCTGTTCCTGAATCTTTTGTGTAACAGTTGCTTGTCACAAGAAGATTTTCTGCCAATTTTTTTTTCAGTATTCCCCAATGTTTGGTAATGGTGGAAAGTATTCTTCGTGCGAAGAGGCAGACAGGAAAGGTTTGTATAGGGTTCCACGAAACAGAATTAAAAATTCAAAACGCGTATCCTGCTGCTCAAACGAACTCGCTGGCGCTTGCAAACGTTCAGTTGTATGCGCAAAGGAACGGTCTTCCGATATCCTTGATATTGTAAACCAGACAGAAAGTTCGACAGAAGTATAAATATTCATTTCAAGGAAAAAAATCAGACACACTTCCGCTATTGTTGTGAGAATTTTGGTGCCTATTTTTGTACCGGTTTAAGAGAGATTTATTTATGTCGAAGACACCAGAGTGACATCCGTTTTTATAACTACGCTAGAGTAAGTTTAGAACATTGCTCGTTAGCATCTTTTAAATAATAAATGCGAACTTCCCTCTTAAAACGTATAACGAAGAAAATCTACATCATGGAACGAAGCATACATATTTGTTTAATATAAAACTCCCTTTTTTCTATTCATTCTCTCTGATTTGCTCGTGAATGTTTAGGAAGTGTATTGCGGCAAGGAAACGATCTGCACCGTCGATGGCCTGCACTTCAACTCAATGTACAACGCACGTGTTAAAGCCTTCAACAACACCGGCGAGGGTGACTACTCCGAGCTTATTGGATTACAGACGGCAGAAGGTAAGTCAACGGTGTGTCGGAGCGTATACACATGTTGTGACGACGAGGACGACGATGGTGGTTGATTGAAATAAAGTGAAGAGAAGTGTGGCAGTGCACGTGAAAAATACACTCCAACCGACTGAGCGATGCCCGATTTTTCCGGGGGAAAGATGAGCGTAGCATTGCTCCTCCGTCGCTGTCTGTGTTGCATCCTTGATGCTAGCTCCGTGATTTGAAGGCGATGGCAGGATGGCAACAATAATGCGCCATCCGGTGGTGAGCGTATTTTGCAAACACAGATTAAGCACTTGTTCATGGAAAGCAAGCACTAAACCTCCGTGCAGCACGTGTCTCTGTCTGTTTTATGGTCGAGAAAATTGTCTTTTTCTGCTGCTGGTGGTGCTGCTACTGCCATTGTGGTGGTTGAAAAAGACTGCATAGCGTTTTAAATCCTGTGTAGAATGATTTGTATGTATAGCATATACTACAACCGCACAGGAAGTGGTTCTTGTCCAGAAGGACATAATGATACCGTCTTCTCGTTAGTGTCACTTTTGTCACACTTACGCTTGTTTCGGTAAAGCAATGATAGTAAAATATGTGCTTATTTGGAGAAAATTCGCAGTAGTCTATGGTTTTAGCTTCCTGCTTTTAGCATTTCGTCCAACGTAGTAACCTAGGAGAGAATGTTTGTCAAGAATTAAAAGGAAATCGAGTCTTGGGAAAATAAATGCGCTTTCGCGATCGGCTGTAAACTAGAAAAGCTTTAAAAATTATATTATCATATTGAAAATGGCACACGCTACACAACGCAGTTTTCTCAACATTGGCTTTCCGAACGAAGATCTTAAATTGCCAAGCCGCAAAAGAAGTGATGCCGTGTTGAAATCGTACAGTTCGTGCTCTGACACGCGGGCTTGGTCGCTGAACTTGCTGAAACAGTCACAGTTTATCGGTGATGTTATGAATCGCGCCCTGTCGACGGCCGCTAAAATTCCGCTTCATGTAAGAATATAAGATGAAGGTAAATTTTAAAGCGAGCAGCTAACATTTCAGAAAAATATTTCGGTTTCAGTCTTTTCATGGCGCAGAACTTACGAAAGATATCTTGATCCGACTGGATGCCAGTAATTTGGCGGACTACATTATCAGTTTGCGCGATGAAGTGAAACTGAAGCGTGATACTATCGAGACGCTTGAACAAACTAAAATTGACATAACCAAACAGATGGAAGCTCTTGAGGAGAGGCTTCGCTCACTGGATGAGGAAAACCGACTATTGGGTGCAGAAATCGAACGGATTGCAATGTGCCAGGAACAGCAGCGCCAAACGAATCAGTTCGATGAAGAAGAGCTCGCTGAAATTGGTCAGATGATTATAGATATGCGCGACCGTAACCAGGATCTCGAACATGAAGTGCAGCTTTTACATGATCAGCTTGAATTATTGCAGACGGTGGAAACCGTGGCAGAAGTGGAAGAAAATCCCACGCAACGTGCCGACATTGAAGCAGAAAACAATTTTCTCAAGTTTAAGGCGAAAGATTACGATCGACTGGAAAGGGAGCTGGCACTATTTAAAGCGGAATGTGGCAATTTGACGCACCATAAGCGTGAGTTGGCTGAGGAGGTCCAGCGAGCACAGCAATTTCGACATAGAGCAATAGAATTGAAGCAAGACCTAAAGGATGAATTGCGACGACGGGAGAAATGTGAAGAACAAATAGAAATGTTGGTGGTGAGTTTTGCCGGTGTAGCAGTTGATGGTTTGGTTTGCATTTAATTTGCTTTGCATTTTTTTACTGGTAATAGAACATGTTTGAACAGCAATCGATCGAATTAAATCAGTTGAAGGATCAAGTTCGTACCTTCGATCGGAGTTCCGAGGATCGGTTATTTGATGAAACTACTGATGATATGGACAGAGAATCGCAAACTACAATTGCTAAGCAATACTCACATGACAAAAATGCACACACTAATAATTCCTCGGAATGTATAACCACATGTCGCAACTGTTCTGAAAACTTGCGTCGCATAGAAGAGTTGCTAACGCAAAACGAGTTATTGGAGAAAGCTCAGAATGGAATGGAACCGGTGTCATTTTTGGGAGACAATCCAATTCATCAGAAACAAATAACAGACCTTCAGCAAGAACTGACCGCGTGTCAACGGCAACTCCAGGAAGCCACCGAAAAGTATACCAGCTTACGAGAAACTTCATTGTCCGACTGTCAAGAGTTGGGTAGGTTGAAACAGCAGTTGGAACAACTAACGAGTGGGTCATCCTCTGACGTCGCTGCCGGAGAATTAGAACTGATAGATGCGAACGAGAAACTGAAGGTATTACGAGAGGAAAATGAAACGATTCGTCGCGATTTGGACAACTATAAGGCTCGGGTCGTTGAGCTAGAGACAAAACCAGTCTCAAATTCTCCACCGGCACAGGTTGACCAGGACGTTGGAAAGGAATGCTGTGCCGAAAAGGCCAACAAAATTTCAGAGCTAGAGCAAATGATTTCCGAATTAAACGAAGCATCCGGTACACTGAAACCTCCGTCTGCTGTGGACGACAGTGTTAGCAAAGAAAATGCCAGTCTTCTTCAAAGAATAGCTATAGTAGAAAGTGAGCTAGCGGAGAAGGAGCAACAAATGAAACAAATGCAGGAAACATTCGATAGCGTTGATATTCGACCCCCATCCCCCATCGAGTCCGAATCGGATGAGGCTCAGTTGAAGGCGTTGTTATGCCAGCTGGCGGAAAAGAACAAAATGATTGAACAGCTTCAAGAGAACCTCAACGCCTTAGAGGCAGCCGCAAAGATGTTTCGAGTGTCTGCTGACGATACATGTACGCGCCAGGAAGAAATTGTCGAAACGACGTATGAGGAGGATAAACCTACGTTTGACGTTTTGCAAGAGCCTAGAATGAGCGTCCGCATAAGTGAGGAAGTGGAACAAATCGAACCTCTCTCCATAAAGGAAGAACTAGACAGCGAGCACGAGGAGAAGGAAACGGAAGAAATAAAGGTGGAAACATCGGAGGATGAAGTTTACGATGCGAATGTAGCGTGCGATACCTCGGAGGCATCCGTTGAGCGCAACAAACTGGACGGTGGTGCAATAGAAAAGCTTGAGTTGTTAAAAGAGAATCTTAGCAAACGTTGTACGCTGGCGGCACTCAAATCTACCGTCCAGCCTCCAGCCCGTACGCAAAACTGCGACTGTATTCGGATGATAGCGTACAAGATAGCCCAGGGCGATATCGAGATACTGCTGGTGGCGGAGTTATACGTGCTACTGCAGGAGATTTGTGGTGCCATCACGCGGAAGAATGCCGTGCTTGGTCGGAATGTGACGGCGTTGGCCAACAGCATGACCAAGTGCTGGCAGGTCATCACAGATGCTCGGGTCATGATGAACATGGAGTTGACGAACCGTACCAACCACCAGCCGGCAAAGTCGGTCGGTACCATAGACGGGACGGATGGAGACAACCGCTACACCGACGACACGCCGAACTTCTCCATGGGTCATCTGAAGCGATCCAGTCATTGGCCAGCGAGAATGGTTGTTGAGCCCAGAACATCCATTCCGGCACACAGGTCACTGTCGGACGGAAGCGACGATAATAGACAATCGAACGTGTCAACATCGGATGTGCAAAGGTATGGGTGAAAGGAATCGACGGAGCGGAACCTACAATCTGTCCAATCCTTTCGCATACACAAAAACACTATTTACCATTCTCCATGTTGCAGGCGACGAACGATCAAATGGATGGATAACCTGAAACGAACCAATCGCTAAACTTTTGATGTAAGATTGACAAAGGCTGACGTTTAAAGTACTAACGAAATATTTCGAAAATCGCCAACAAATTAAAATTACTTTGAGTCACTTGTGGCATTTGTACTTGATGTTTTGCGCTAAATTGAATAAATATTTGATCGATTTTAAAATACAATGAATGTCGAACACAATTATCAAATTGTAAATTGCATACCACAAGCTTCCCCAACCCCTAAAGAGTCAAGTTTTTCGAAAAGCTGATAGGTGCAAACATAAAGCAAATATTTCCACTCCTGGTTTTAGTGCCAAAAAAGAAGCATCCCAATCCCCGTTGTGGTACAGCCCCACCACAACGCATGGAGGCGTATTTACCGAATGCAGCGATGCTTAAAACGAACCGGAAAATTGCTACCTCCGTTGCACACCCACTTCCAAACCCAATCGCAGCTACCGTACTCACGCTTGATGTTGGCGACCATCCGTATCAAATCCTTGAAACTCTCCGTGAAAAACCCCTTTTGTTGGTTAATGTAACTCCGGGTTCGACGTGGAATTTGCGGTCGATCTAACGTGTATTTTTTCCTTTGGGCATTTAACGTTCGGGCATCGTATTGTGCGTAATTTAAAGACCTTTGTGGTTGTGCACTGTTGTGGTTTACAATAAAAATAGTTGAAGAATAATTCCGGAATCCTCGGGAAAAGGTTGTAAGCTTCGTTGGTGTTTGTGTAAAATGTGCGATGATAGAAATTGGCAACAGGATTTCAACGCGGACCATTTATTGGCAGTGGCGGTCAGAAGTAATTTTGAAAATGTGTATAGAAGGTGCAGATTGGAATTGTTTTCATGTTTCGAAAGCTGAAGCTTGAGAGACATTATAGAAAACGCGACTTATTTAAAATATTGTTGCGACGTTCTTGGGGAAAAACCATCGTCAAAGATAAATATCTTTTTACTTCTTAGACTACCGAAATCTAAATATTTATCCTTTTTTTCCAGTCGCTTGGTTTACATTCGACTCAGTTCTCAGCGGTGGACCCTGTTCCGGGTTAAACTTCTCCAACGACAACCAGACCGTATCGGCGGATGGCTGGGAGCATCGTGTGGCGCTCGGATCGGTCGGCTTCTCCCGGGGCGTACACTACTGGGAGTTTACCATCGACAAGTATACCGCCGATACGGATCCAGCGTTTGGCGTGGCTCGGCTAGATGTGTCCCGCGATAAGATGCTCGGTAGGTTGTTGCGAGCAGATGCTATTTTCACCGCTTGTCTGAAATATTAACCGCTTGTCCACGTGTTTTGATTTCTATTCACAGGCAAAGATGATAAGGGTTTCGCAATGTACATCGATCGGCAGCGATCTTGGTTCCAGCACAACAGTGTTCACGAACGGCGCGTCGAGGGAGGTATATCGACTGGCAGTACGGTCGGCGTGCTGCTCGACCTGGAACGGCACACACTTCACTTCATCGTGAACGAGATGCCGCAGGGTTCGGTGGCGTTCCGCGACCTCTACGGTGTCTTCTATCCTGCCGTAAGCGTCAATCGGGGTGTGACGTTGACCCTGCATACGGGTCTAGATGCGCCCCGCATGGATTATCACTAGTGTTATGTGGCCAAACGGTGAGGGATCTATACGATTCTGCCAAACGTGTTTCCATTGCCTGCGGTTTTATAGAAAGTTGCCATTACACGCAGAAGGATCTTAATTCATCGTAAGTAAATACCTCCGATGACATGCTGGCAAACGGGTGAAATAAGTGAAAAAATCTTCCTTGTTTAAACATTACGGAGGTGAAATAGGTTGACCCCTGATTTTTCGTTCCTCTATTTTTACAAGCGCTCATCAAAAGCATACATAAATCGATTCGGATAATACGTTTGAAAATGCTTGATGAATGACACATTCGTTCATAATCGTACCGAAGCTTCAAGCACAGCTTGCCAAGAAAATGTAACACAGAAACGCCTGGAAGCATTTGAAAAGAGAAATCTGAAAAGGTCACACTACTGGGATGTATTCGTTGAGCTCCCACGTCTTTGAACTTCGAACCCGAGAGTGCTCGGGGCAAGGGCTTTTATCGCATCAGTTTAATCTCTGCCCACGACTTTTTACTTCGTAACAAAATGCTAATAGAAACGTACCGATGGTGCTGTTGCCGTTACCGATTGGCTCAACACTAGTGGAAGCTTCCTATTTTCTTCGTGAGGTCAAATAGCGCTCAGAAGGCGTTCGTTTTGCATCGAAGGCCAAATCTTGCACCAACATCCGTTGGATACGGTGAAAGTACAGCAAATTGGTTCATTCGTTGGGAGGCGCGTGGCCAACGAGCGATCTGTTTCCTCGTACCAATTAATGCAAAAATAATACACTGGCATGGATCGGGCGCACTCGTGCTCACACCGTGTGTATGCTAATGTTTGTTGTACCGCGGAATGGTGGATACCACTGTTTGCACTCGGGATGATACAAGATAATGTGGAAAATTTGCATTATTCGTGTATGTTTTGTATGTGCCGGATGATGTAGCGCATTTACAACGCGCCCTGCAGTCGCCGACGATGTGCTTGTTTACTCGACGGTGATATGCAAACCATAATTGATGCCTTTTGAAGGTGAAGGTGCATTTTGCACTTCATTATTGTTGCACTCTTCTGGTACTTCTTGTCATACGGACTACGAGATTCATTAAATTTTTATCGGACTTTTTTTTTACTCGATTCGCTGAAACACGATTTAATTTGTGTGCACTACACGAATTGTTGTTACTTTTACACATAAAAAATTGCACACGATAATTTTTTTTTTGTGTATTCAATCGATATATCGCCCGATTAATCGGGTCAGTTGTTTCCGTTCTTCCGAACGAACTCGATCATTAAATGATGCTCGATGAAAAATTCAACACCACGGATAACAAATGTGGCGCATAACGAGTCGTCGGAATCAATGGGTTTCCCGTTTTTGTGCTGCAGGCCGGACAGCATCCAAAAGAAGCAATCATGGAAAACGGTAAAAACGAAAAGTTGGATGCTTTTCCGGGATGCAACGCTAGGTGTTGGGAAATGAAGGGTAAAAAGGACGTATCCACTCGATTCCTGTTCCATTATGGCTATCAACGGGAAGATCAGGTGAAATATTGCATTGTACAGCAAGAAAAAAGAACATTAAATTCAAAGCAAAAGCCAAACATTAAAAATGAGCAGATTGAGTTATAATGGTTTCAGTTTTATTTCGCCCGCATGTGATGCACGCACGCCTTCATCAGACATGCCTCGTGGGGGTGTGTCTGCCCCTTGTTTCCATAGTGACACTGGTCAATTTGCCACTAAAAAGCATTACCGAACCACCCTATCCAGTTGTGAGTTGTGGTTCGCACATTAAATGCATTATATTCCAATGACCTCTCCGAACACATTGCTGTCGTTCAATTATTTGTGGCTCATTATCGGTATTTATTTTTTTTACTTTTGATATGTTAACCCATTGCTGTAGGAGAAGTGAGAAAAGTAATATTTTTCATTAGCAGTACGAACGAGGCGTTTTTGTTTCCGTTTTTTTTGAATATCGTTATTTATGTAACACACAATAGGGGATGAACTTTATTTATTTATTGCCTTTAAATCGTTATTGTTTAAAAAAAACAACACTACACGAATGAATAGTCCCATGCGGGTAATTTGTATATATGCAATGATAATGTAAATGTGTGCGAGTATGTGTCTCGAAGATTACCATTCGCACCATTAATACTCTCACAAAGAAAAATAACAAAGGAACTAACAACAAGTTGACCTGTATAACGATCAAAATTTTAACTAATATCGCTTTAAATAGGAATGGAAGATTTTACAACTACGGCTTATCATATTCAAACTCGAACTCATTATAATCACAACAGTCGCTATCAATCGATCAACTTAATCGCAGTGAAGATAGAGTTAAAATCGATGAATAGCATAAACTTGAATAAGTCCCACGAAACGTATCACCCGAATGTGTATAGCTCTAGCGCAAAGTTTTGCCGGAAATGTCGCCATCTATCTTGTACAAAATGTATAGCGAAACGTATTTATAACGTATAGGTAAGTTATTTTAATGACTAATCGAAAGTAGTTAATGTAAACGCACCCAAAACCCCCGCCCTAAGCGTGACGGGCGTTGCTTGGCCACATATGAAAGTTTTCTACATCAAAGTAAAAATAAATTACATCAAAATTTTATCAAACTTTCGGCTTGAGCTAGAAGCGAAAAAATACAAAACTTCAGATAAAACGAAGTAGATGATCACGATTGTGCAGAAGAAACAAAACATAACACAATACTCAAATCAGAACGCACACAGTATTAGGAAACATTTCATAAGATTCGTAAATCGCTATACTAATGGGAAATGGAATATATTAGTAGAGTCTTGTACCGAAAAACAACGTATTCTTCGTTGCGTCGTAACCATTCGTCATCCTGACCCCGTCATCCTGTATCGTTCCCGGTGGGGAAAGAACGAGAAACAAAAGCAACAAAGAGCTTCTGAAAAACTTAAAAATGTAAAATCAAGCAAAACTGGTAACGAAATAGATTTTATTGAAAATCATAGATACGAAACGCAAGTATAACATGGTAATAGACATGGTAGCTACATATACAAAATGACGATTGATGAGCAACGTATATAAAAAAATAAAACAGTGAAACAAATAACGTAAGTAGCCCAGATGAATGCAACCACTTAAAACAGCGATTCAGCACGAGGAACGAATTTATCAAAAATCACCAGCGGAAGTGCCGGTATTAGTTCGATTATTATATGGCTTACAACGGTAGCACACAAGTGAAGGACATAACCATGACACGAGAGTCGCACAATAGATAAAATTACACGAGCCGCGTATTCCTAGCAGTGCGGTGAAGTGACGGAATTCGTAAATCTTTGGTAAAAACATTGATGAGTAATAAAACATATTACAAAATGACACATATTCCTAATAAGTTAATGGTGTATGAAAGAAATATCGAGCACAACACGGAACGGTTTTTATAACTCAAAACCTGCCAAGATATTGGCTTAAATTTCGTATGGTGTATTTTTGGCAGTTTTTTCGAAATACTCATATGTTTCGTAAAATTTCGAGATAAATATTATGAAGCATGAACCGTAGGAAGAAATATTTTGTTATTCTACCATCTGCTGTTCGTTCAGTGTTTAGCCAGTGCGGTGGACATGCAAAGGTCCTCGACATAAGAAAGTTCCTCGAGAGCCTGCATTATGCTCTGACCGCGTTAGGATAGGTCTCCAAAATATTTGAAAGTTATTTATTAAATATAAAGTGAAATAAAAGTGAAAGAATTTAGCTTTATGATGCTCTTTTGAAAACTAAACCATCGCATTTCTACACTCTGCTCAAGCAATACAAATGACAAGTCAACCATTACGGCCCGGATACTTTTCAGAAATTAATCTCCCGTAAACTGCTGTTCCTCGACACGCTCGCTGCCAGTGCCAGTGCGCACTGCCACGTTACGCGAGCATCGTTCTCAACTCGTAAAGCGCGTCCACACTCCATCATCCTTAAAAGCAAACTGGATGGAACAACAACAGCAGCAACAACAACAAAAAAGCCTTTTCAAATCCCGACCAACTACACCAACGCCATTTCCTTTACCGAAGAAATCCCGACGTCAGAAGCGCGACGGCGTAGTGAAAAGTACAAACCCATTACACTCCGTGCTTACCACGCTGTAGCCGCTTTTTTCGGCGGGAAAACGCCTCCTGGTAATGTCGAACGAGGCGGTGGCACTAGTAGCGGTAGGAACGGAAAGCAACAGATGAGATAATGGGAAGTGCACTGGGACGTAAAATTTCATTTCACTGTATCTGCGGGACTGAAATTACAGAGTTTTTTTTCCATGTCAGGCCCGTGCGGTTCCCGTGTGTTTCCCGCGTGATGATTATCCCTTGTCATTCGGTGTGTTCGGGTGTCTGAATGTATGTATGTGTGTGTGTGTGTGTTTTTGTGCCTTATCAACCACACCGTTTTGCCGCATTTTTATCGCACCATGTGCCAGAACCATTTTCGTTGGGTGCGCTCTCTTCGAGCAAATCGGTCGGTTGGCTTACGCCGATGATGGCCTTCCTGATGGTGGTGCGTTCAAATCTACGCTAATCCGTTCTGCACCAAAGCGAAGCGGAAACCCGCACACAAGTGTTTGTGGGTGTAGGTGGCTACATCTCGCCACCGCGCAAATGAACAAATGTGATCAAATCCTTACGGTGCGCAATGGGATGAATGCGGGACGAGAATTTTCTAATAACATTGACCTTAAGCTAGCCATCTGAAAAGGGACCCGAACGGCCGTGCGATGTTTGAACCTTGTTTCTTTCGCTCGCCAAACGTGTCGTCCGCTGACAAAACCCAACCCTCGAAGGGTACTTGGCTTCTGCTTTCGTCCACGAGCTATTTAGAGCTGGTTGAGGGTAAATTTGACCAAATTTGCCACGATCCCACGTGCCTCACCTACCCAGCGGGAGCCCGGACCTAGCCCTGAACCTACGACCAAAATGGGCAAGATTGGAAAAAAGTCACATTATCCCGAGGAGAAAAAATCGCACATCCTCCAGGCGGAAAATGTTTTGTAATCCAATTATGAGAACAGGGGATTAGGTAGTACGGGCTAGGCGACATTTTTTCCATTAAATTGCACGCTTGTTTGTCGTTTGTTATCCCATGTGTGTGTGTGTGTGTGTGTGTGTGTGTGTGTGTGTGTGTGTGTGTGTGTGTGTGTGTGTGTGTGTGTGTGTGTGTGTGTGTGTGTGTGTGTGTGTGTGTGTG
>JXWZ01013643.1:0-18647 GCA_000956215.1 Anopheles farauti No. 4 | reverse complement strand
TCTCTCTTGACGATGTTTAATTGTTCCCATTTCCCGGAGGCAAAACAAATTTCTCCATCCGCACAAAATTCAGCACTAATCTCCGCTACCGTGTTCGTCGTTCCCAACTACAATAACTAACTACGGCCGACTTTAGTGATGTTATGATGAAAAAAGCAGAACAAAGTAGCCGAGGTGAGAGATTGGATTAAACTGATAGTGTGTGCCATTGGGGAAGGCAGCACCGGTGCTTTCTTTTCCCTTCTCGTACCGTTAGCTGTTTGCAAATAAACCATCAAAAGCGCTCCTGGATGTGCGTCCCTGCGCCAGTGGTTTATCAGGGAAAGCATCCAACATTTTTGGATACGAACACACCCCGAAAAGTTCATTAACTAATCCACTAGAGCATGAAGTAACTGGTAAGGAAAAACAGCATCGAATTTGTTATTTTTGTTGTTGTTCCAAATGCAAATTTACTCCCCGTCTCCCCCTTTTCGTTCGATAGGAGCAGAAAGGTCGTGTTGTTGCGGATTTGAGTTTAAAATTGAAGCAACGCAACAAGAAAGCTACCGTGCCAAATAGGCAACTGTGCCGCTCCTCGACAGCCGTCAAGATACCATCGCAGCAGCAACACAGAAACAATCCTTTTGTAGCTGCAAGCCCCTGTTGCCCGGTAGAATTGCTGGCACATGCCAAAGGACATGGCTGAGCTGCTGTTGCTGCTGCTGTTGTTGTTGTTGTTGAAAAAACACTCCTACACTTCGGAAGAGCTAAATTGATTGCTTAAGATTATAATCAATCTATCTCGAGAGCTCTCATCTCTCGATGCTGCACTCGATTCCACTCGTTTCGTCCAAAAGAGGAGCGGACGGACTACACGGTACACGGTATCCGTGTTTTGATGTTCGTTCGGCCACATGGACCCCTGTGAGCTAATACCACCAGCACACCTCGGTCGAATGCCTGCCCTGGTGGAATCCAACACAGCGGTAAACTAACTCGTCGTGCGATGCGCTATTTGCATGCACACACTCTTGTGATGGTCCCTCGTACGGTACCTCTTGGCACAAGACCACCGCACACAACACCAACATCAACAACGCCACCAAAAACGATTCCAAAAAAAAAAAAAAAGCGTAAGCAGATTGAACGTATCCTCCCCGGGCCGGGTGTGCGCGCTTGTTGCCAACCTTCAATCACACCACGATCGAACGGAATTCTCGAGCGTTTGCGAGAATGCAGCCGTTGGGTG
The DNA here is from genome assembly GCA_000956215.1 of Anopheles farauti No. 4. NCBI lineage: Eukaryota > Metazoa > Arthropoda > Insecta > Diptera > Culicidae > Anopheles > Anopheles farauti No. 4. The sequence continues at coordinate 17,416 of JXWZ01013643.1, read as the reverse complement.
GAGAGTATTTATGTCGATACTTTTCACTTCCACTCCAATGGCGTAAGCAGCGGCCACGACCCAAAAGGCTCGGATGCTCAGCTCAAACGGTACGATTTTTCGGCAGTGCCTGCCAGTCCTCCTTTGCGCGACTGGAAGATGGAAACCAATATGTTCCGCAAAAAGACATAAATGTACTCCGGGGAAAATTCGATGCCAAACGAACCTCGACGACGATGTGCGCCACCCGTGACCCGGGAAAAACGATTTTCCTTTCGCTGATCGGTCGTCGGACGCGCTTGAACGCGTCCACACTCGGGTTGAACGGGAAGCAGAAGCAGTGGTGGTAACGACACAGCTGTAATTAATCATGATTTGAATGCTACTACTTCAACTCGCAGCAAGCAATCCCCGGGAGTGTACGGGCGCGCCCCGAACGCGCGCGAGCTTTCGGGTATTTTAAGCTGTAGAAACGGTTCTTTTGCCACCCTCTCCGAAAGTGATCGGCGGCCTTGCGTCCGGTAAAGCTTTTTTTTTCTCGGAATATTCTCTCGCATCCCCTTGACGATTGATGAAAACGGAAAGAAAACCACATGACAGCAGCTATTTCAGCACCGACCGCGGCGCGCACCTGCTGCAGTGAGTGGAGTCGAAAAATGAGCAGCATAATTCCGCCGCTTAACGATAGAATGGGCACCCCCCCCTTCAGGGTGTATTTGAGCGTCGAAATTTATGTGCACATTCTTTCGCCATTTGCCCAGTTGATGGAAGCATAAATATCGGGTCGCAGCAAGGCACGCGAAATGAAATGTTAACTTGTTGAGGTACTCCCGTTCTGCCTTTCTCTTTCTCTTATGTTCCCTAAACATTAGCACCACCACAAGCATAGTAGACGAAATTTATTTGTTTCCAAACAGTCCAACACCTTACCACCACCCTCAACGGGATGGCGAAGATCAAACAATATCTATACAAACCACCTTATCCCCATCCAACTCCCTGCAAAACCGAAAGATCATCCGATGGATTTAATTATTAGCCCGGAGGGAACATTCCACCTCCACACTACACTCTCTTGCCCGGCGATCGCCATGATTGATTGTCTCAGAGACTTTGGCCGCCCTGCCCACGGGGCGTGCCGAAGGAGAATTCGCCAAAAAACCTCGCTCATCATTAGCAGCGACACCATGGCGGTGTGTTTCTGTGAACATACTGGCAGCAACAAAACCCTTTGGTTCGAGAGTTCGCACCGAAATGAGGCGCGATAAACTTCGCCATTAGCGGGCGCGTCGTATTTATCTGCCGCTGTTGCAAAATAAACCTGTGATGGATTTTCTAATCAAACGCACCCGTCGAGTGGTGGCGCTTATTTTGTGAAACTTTCTGCCCCTCCCCCCCCCCCCCCCCCCCTTCCCCCGCTCTCGTCTTGACTCCCGGTTTTAATGTGGGAAAGGATGAGGCTCCCGGCGCACCCGGCGCCACATGTTGCGACGATGACAACGACCACGCTGCTGAGCGGTTTTGATCAGTCAACTGCAAAAATAGCTTATTCAAGAAACGAAACATTAATTAGAATTCGCACGAAGCACCGTACCACCGCCAGCAGCCATAAGCTCGTGGCGGGAAAGAATAATCTCGCCCTTGCAGACCGGCATTCACTGACGCCCAGGTTAAGCCGATACAATCCTACTTCTTCGCTGTAAGGAAAGGACCTCCTCATCGGTTGGTTGATTCCGCTGAAGGATTCGAACGGAAGCGATAAGATGCTCCCGATCCAGCCCAATCGGGCTATCCGTAAGGACGCACGGTTGGTACGCTGTCTATTACGCCACGATTCACTCCACTTGCCCATTCATTCATTCGTGTCCTGCGCTTCACTAAACGACATTATTTCCCGACATCATCGCCATCATTACTACTCGTTTTGCTGGGGAAGTGCTCACAGGTTATCGGAAAATGATAGAATTACACAAAAAGCTGACTTGGCGCCACAATGGGAAGGATGCTCGAAAAATTGCCACCGGTTGGTTGCCTCAATCGTGCGATGCGTTTGCGCTACTGCACTTCACGTAAGCAGCGAGCTGCTCCCGAATATGATCTTTGGTGTTGCTGGCGTGTTTTCTTGCTACTCCCGTGGGCTATTTTGATTGTGGGTTATTTTACGAGAAGTGCACGAGTCTAGGCAGCATGGAAACAGCAGCACACACAATGCATCTACAGCTGCAACTGCTATGCGACTAGCGCATCTGCTGCCCAGCAACACGCCCTAGGGAATCGATGAGGTAAAGGGAGTTTCCGGTTGGTCCATCCAAAGGAAGCGTTGCAAGTACGTTGCAAGTACGAAAGTGTAACAAATTTTCTCGAGCATCAAGTGCTGCTCGAACAATTGAAAACTTGTTTTCGTATGTGAAGCACTTGAGCTATCTTTTGCCTCCACTCCGACGATGAAGACGACGACTACGACGTAATCGTTCTACCACCGACCGCGTGTGAAGAAAGCACCGGGCGTACGGAAGGACACCAAATTCGATCACACCAAGCTAGCGTCCCTCGGGCCACAACACAAGACGCCACACGCCACAGTGTTTCGGTTGTACTACAGACTCGGAATGTTCGATAGAGTCAAACCGTGTTGTCGGGTGCCTTGCCAAAGAAACACCAAAATGGAGCCACCACCATCTCGGCACGGGAAGCATACAGCACACATCGTGCGAGTGAATCACATAAGTGCAAATAGATGGATAAGTAGATACGTACGGAGTGAGATCGTGTCCGCTGGTTCTGCGTAACATTGCGCTGTAGGGCTCCCGACACTATCAGCACGTTATTTTTGCCTTACTTTAATTTAATTTCGACGAATCGCCGTGCTGGTGGTGTACGTATTACCTTCGTCCCCGTCTCCCGGTCAAAGGAACGATAGTGGAAAACGATGTCCCAAAACCGTGAAAAATACCGCAGGGAATCAAATATCGCCCGTGGTGCCCGGTCGAAGGAAACGTAACTTGTAGCAACATTCCAGGATACGCAACACCTCATTGGTAATTGTTGGTAATGGCGATAATCGTGTTGTTATATATAGTAAAAGAAATTGGGAAAATGCGGAAATTGTGAAAAAAGTAAAAGCGAATATTCGATATTCAAAACAATTCAAATTTAAATTAAATACCCATAAGTTATTTACAAAGTATCCACTATCCAAAGGATCCATCAAACTATTAATCAGATTTACTGCAAAATTATTATTGGTCTCACCCTTTTCCATACTTATTTGCTCGGGGAGTTATTAAGGATTATTTTATGTACATGTATTAAATTAAATCTTTTTACAAATAATTCCACCGTTCGTCATAAGTTAATCAGGTATTGTATAAATTTTTAAAATAAAACAATTATGATAATCAGGATCGAACCTTGGATAGTTTTAAAACGATTTTAGTGGCTCTTCCACAAAGTTACATGTGCTTGGCCACCTTTGTTTCCACTACTTCATCCACTCCTACCCATTTCCAGCCATCGTTTTTTAGTACCGAAAGTTACTAGACATTACGAATTCCTAATTAATTATAATTTACCCTTTTCCGCGGTTAATCACACCAAATGATTTCCAAATCAACGCATCCTTCCACACAAAGCCGAAGGACAAAAGATTTTCTCTCGTTTCATGGCCCGGCACCGTGCCGTGGGTAGAGCTTGTCTTCTTGAGCTTTCACGCCTCCGTGGTGCCTCTATCGTGCGGATGTATGAGTGTGTCTGTTTGTCGATTCGCCGGAAGGGCAACTTTATCGATGAGTAGGGGTTTCCGTGCGCACGGGTGTGCATGTGTGTGTGCGTGTATGTCTGGCATGACACCCTACCAGCCATTTCATTTGGGGACCTCACCGGAGTGCGTAAACATAAAGCGGAAATTGAATGCAAACAGGTAGTCACGGTTGAGAAGTGAAGAAAATGCTGACGTCACCTGGCAAGGAAGAAACGGCGGAAATCGCTCAACCGTAGGACCGTTAAAGACGAAGACAAAGGCAAACATGTGCATGCATGCATACCGTGCTTACACACACACACCCATATAAATACACCCGGGCCCAGCTTTGGGAGCTTTGCTAAGCCACGAACCACTCGCAATCATCCAGAACGAACGATCCCGTCGCCGGGGTCGAGAAGGAGGCAGGCAAAGTGTAAGGGAAAATAAAATTAAAATGTTAATTTTTATTTTAACGCAAACGAGGTGTTTGCTGAGCGTGAGAATTTTCATCGCTCGTTTCCCAGCATTCTTGGATGGAGCTGGTGGAGCTTTTCCAACTGGATATTTTTTTTCCTTTCAGCTGATGTTGTTACTGCGTTCGGTGAACCTCGACCCGAGCGGCACCGGAGGAGGCGAAACTTCCGTCGTCAGGGTGTCTTTTTTGTGTCCTTCAAGTTTTTATTTCGACTTTGGTTCGCCGCGCTCGACTTTGGCCACCTTTTGTCTTGGGGTGGGTAATTTTTCACCAGTTTTTTTTCTCTCTCTCCCTCTCAATGTGAAGGCGAAACTGTAACGCCATAAAAACTGCACCTTTAAAGAGTTTCCCGGCAGGGAGAGAAGACAAAAAACACATATCTTCACATCTTGGGTCCAGAGTTCCACGATAGGGAAGGTGTGGAAAGAGAGTAACTGAGAGCCCATATCAGCGGAGCTTGAAAAAACCGCGAAACAATGGACCCTTTGCGTCTAGATTGAATGACGCAGATTAGCCTCCCACCTGAGTGAGGAGAGTGTTCCTTCGCCGCGGGGTGGGCTGAGACGGATGATGCCAGGTGATACCGCGACGCACACCCCGCCGGGTGGTGTGTGCTTCTGGGAGAGATAAAATTAATTCACTTTTATTGTTCTAACTGTCTTCCGCTTGCGGGTGGATTTCTTTCCTCCGGTGGTGTTTTTGCTTTTTATTCCTTTTTTTTTGCTCTTGCCTTCATGTCATTGCACAGAGCACAGGCTGTGCTAGTAATTTGGCAGCCCACAATTCTTTTCCCGGTCGTTTCCGGTCTCGGTGTGGGAGCTGCGAGTCAACTTGCTAGCAGCATGGATGCTTATTATGCGATGGGAGAAGAAGTTAGCTGAACCCACTCGCGTAATGGTCTCATACAAATAATGATTGAATAATTTATTTGTTTCAATTAACAAAACGGACTACGGGACCATGCACACAGGAGACCGAGAGGAAGAGGCGAGAGGAGTGATGAATCTTAAGGACAGAACACAAAACAATCTGAGAAGTTTGCCATAAATGGCGCACAAACACACACACACACACACACACACACACAACTTAATGCAGGAGTGCGCAGATCGTCAAAATATGTTTCTGTCTGGTTGAGAAACGTCTGATTGTGGGTAAGCCCGTGAAACAATGACTCAACAGGGTATTGTGACCCCACATAGGCACTAAGTATGACATTAGAATGTACGCCATTTATCTTATGTTTTGCTTAAGACGGATTTATCGTTGGTCGGTGAATATTCATACACGAAGCCGAGTATAGATTAAGTTATTGTTTTAAAAAATATGTTACTGAAACTAATCATTTCACATATTTACTATTATAACCAACAAAAAAAACACTGGCAATTGTAAATTATGATTTATTCTTGGATAAAATAAAACGCTACTATTGAACGGTCTATATCCCCACCGCAACCAGAAAACTACAACTGATCATGGAATATTTATGCTGATAAGCCCAACACAACCACTACTAACCAGACTGACTAAATAAGACCGTTTATGTTTCCCACCGGGGATATCTTATTTCACCACATTCAAAACACATACACGTGGTTTCCATGGCAACCGCACACGGTAGCGACTGCTAATCCCGTACGAAGCATTTTCTTTCGACAAAGACACAACACGGAAAAGGGGTTGAAGTTGAAGCATCAGATCAGACTACATCAAGCACACGGCCCGGTTAAGGGCAAGAGTTAGTTACTTTCTTTACGAAGCCAGCGCATCAAGGAGACCGACGTTTAGACCACGGAAAAAATCGATACAACGACCATCTTGAAGAACCTGAACAGCCCGGAGAGACTTGGTACGGTTGGTAACCTTAGCCTAAGCCGCTTACATCTCATACGTGTGTGTGTGTGTTTTTTTTTCTCTCTCTATCTAATCTTCCGGCAGAACTAATAAATTTGTTGCGCTGCTGCTGCTGTTGATCCGATTCCTTTCCTCCTCTAATCTGCTCCCGGGGAAGTAAGCGTAGCTGACAGTGGAATGAGCCACGTAGGGAATTTATTAACATTCTCCAAATACTCGCGCGGTTGCGGTTGCGTGTGAAGAAGATCTTCGATAGATTCGCTCCCCAAAGCGACGAACGCGGTAAGCTCAACTGAACTGAGCTAAACATTCCAATTTTCGTGATTACAACTGACCCCCGTTGTTGTTTATCTTAAGCGGCTTAATTACACACGCTTCAAGCAAGCTCCGACTGACCGAATAGCTCCGAGCAGTGATGCAGTTTTGCCCGCCCCGATAGGCCTTCGAGTTCGTTCGAACCGTTCGAGTCGAATTTTTGATGAAAATCAATTTGTCCTCACCGAACGCAACCGCCTGCGGATATATAATCGTCCTCGTGGCGTTGTGCCTGAAGCATTCTTCATCGCAGCATGTCAGTCACGGAAAGTTTCACCGTTTTCCCTGTGTGCTGACCTCGTTCGTGCGCGATTTCTCACCCTGTGTGTCGCGCCGGCACACCGTGGAAACCACCGGCCAAAAATTGTCGGCAAATTATCGCACACGAATCAAAAGATTATTAAAGCTTTAATAACCTTCCACGCTGCCGAATGGCCAACGGGCATGACCAATAGCCACGGTCTGGGTTTGCGATCAACGGTTTTCCTTGTAAGCTTCCTAATCGTTTCCATCCGTCGGGCCAGATCAACGCATTCTCACACATACATAGAGCTGCGCATTTAAGCGGGACACAGAAATTATCCAAGACAAAGACGCCCTTTAAAAACCCCTCCCCTCTTTAGGAATATGTCACCACCAGCAGCGTGCACTACACACAAACGTAAACTATTCAAGTGCAGACACGTTTCTCGACCATCCGGTACGGTTCCGCCACATATCTAGTAGCCATGGCCAACCATTGCCCGGTTTGTCATCCTAGCACCAGCACAGCCTGCTACCACCACTTGCCGCTGTCGCTCGCAAGCAACGAACGATTCTCACACGAAACTTTTCAACTATGCACCAGAAACATGTGAAGGGAAAATTGTGCACTCAACTGACTGCACACAATTATGATGATTATTTTCATTTATTATTGTCATCGCAAACACATTGTCTGTTCGGTGACCAAACCCGCACACACTGGGGCAGGCACCCAGTGCTGCATTTTCCCACAGTGCCCACTGATGCATTCGCCAAATTCTTCCACGCCCCGCGCCCGGCATCCGAGCAGCCGAGATCTACTAACCAGGTATTCACCAGTGATCGCTTCAGCAACGATGACAGCTACTGAAGAACGCACTGTTAATAAAGCGGCTCTCGCACCAACAGCAAAACGCTTAAATAATCAGAATGTTTTGCGGAAATCCTGGCAAAAGCGGGCACTGTAGAATCTTTTCCTCGTCGCAAGACCCATCTTTTAATGACTCACAACCAGAAGATGGCAGATCATTCGATGCATTTTTTGCCAGATTCTTCAAGATTGATTCCACGACCGTGTGTGGACAGTGCGTGTGGGATAGGAATGGAAGAAAAATGCCTGCAGCGTCTGTAATTCCACTGTGTCACTCGCATTTTCTCTCCGCCCAGTACACATGGGAGTTTGACCCGACGTCGCCACATCACGATAATTACTCTTTAATGGACAATTCGCTTAATCGACGATGTACCAGTAGCCCCAGACCAGGCCGCAAACATAAGTGCAACCCAAATAGCACGATAATAATCACGGCATTCATGTCACACGAGTACAAGGGCCAGTAGCATTGAGTTGAGTAGCTTTGGCGAGCAGATGTATCTTCCATTCGGTGGCCTATTTAAGACCACACATAAACGCCTGAAACGAAACGACATCGATAACACAGCCGATGATTGTCGCAATTTAAGTCTCTAACTTCGCCACATTACGGCGAAGACCATAATTTAGTTTGTCTTGATTTGTTTTGATTTAATTATGACTAAACATTGTGGTCCATCAAAGCGCGACCTGTCGCTAGGCTTATTATTTTAAAGAGTAGCAGCATAAACACACAAACACTACGGGGCCGATGTGCATCTGGCTAATACACAATTTACATAAATGGACAGCAAAAAAATACATTCCACCTGCAGGCTTCATTTGCGATTGATTTGAATCTTGCTTCGTTTTGATACTCCGCGTAGATTCCCCAACAGGGCGTGTGTTTTCGGTGCCTTCCCATCGTGTCGTCCTACATCGTCGAACAGATTGTCGACCGGCGGTCATTTGTCCACCGTCACCACCGTCACCAGAGCGAGCGAGCGAGCGAGCGAGGCAGCAGGGTCCATTTCTTCTTCCGCTTGCAAATGGCCGCCAGCAAGCCTTTGATAATGAACCGTTACTTTACGCTGCCCACCCGGCAACACGAAGCTGAACGCAGCACACGGGGACTGATAAAACTGGAGAAAGAAAAACCACTTGATTCAGCTTGGCCTGCGCGAATGGAAATAAAAACGGCACCCCGGTCCCCGGGCACCGGGTGGTGGGGTTAAAATGGGAGAAAATTAAAAAGTGTCAGCTCAACTTCATCAACGCCGTGCAGCAGAGGCCGTAGTACCTTGTGGGCCTAGTGCGTCCAACGTTTGTCGCACGTATTGGTGTCACGTTGAAGCGCTCGCTTCAGCATCGTATGATGATAACAGCGCGTATCTCCACGGGGGATAGCAGCCTCGGGCAGAAAAAGGAGAAGCAAAAAACTTTCTTTTCACCTCGCTCACACACAATCAAACGACACCGCAGCAACATGTCGTCGTCGTCGTCGCACATCGCGATGAAACGGCCGCGAATCCGTCAAACACCGTCCGGCGGATGATACGGCCACACGCTTAAAATGGCGCAAAAACTTCGAACGCCAATGGCGCTGATCGAATGCCGATCATTCGTCCGGTGAACAGTTCGCGCCCCAACCTGGCCACATCGTTCATTAGGTACGAAGTGGAAACCGTCCACGCTGCAGGTTCCGCTTGTCCTCGGCTCTTCATCATGCCCACATAAATAACATCGATAATTACGTCCCGGGAGGATGACAACGGATCCCTCCTGCGTACGCGTCCGGTGAGCCGAAGTGATCGGAGAAAGGAGGTTCCAAATTTAAAGGGTTAAAGATTTATTCAAAATGCTCTCAATCCGTGGTCGCGCTCCGGTCGGTGTACCCGCGGGCCACACTATCACCATCGCCAGCGGCAGCAGGAGACGAAGAGGAGACCCTGCAACCAAACGGAGAGGACTTCATTTCCTCCGGCGAAACCAAACGAGAGCTCCACGTCTACCAAAGCCGCGTAGAAGAACGAAATCGTCGTCGATAAATTATGATCGTGAGCTCGTGCTATCCTCTGCCGGTGTTTTCTCTTTCTCCACTACTACCCAACGCTATCGATTGCTTCTCGCTGTGGTCTCGCCACATCCAACATCATTCTCCAAACCAACGCACCCTACTCGCAACGGTCGCCCGTTTCGAGAGGTGACCATATTTTTTCCTCTTTCTGCTTCATCTCCTTCCACGGGACACTTTTTTTTCGCCGCCACTGCCCGTTTCAGAGACTGTTTTTTTTGTATCTACGTGTACATAATGGCCTACATGATGACCAACCATTGCCAACATCATTAGCGTCCTCAAACACGGAACTCGAAGCCCGACGAGCGAGAGAAGTGGTGAACAAGACACAAGAACAACTTCCCCGACAGGACGACGGGGTACGGGGAACGCAAGAGTTGTGATGGGTTGTACCGCTTCTCCCGCAGCCCTGCCCTGTTGCCCATCCAATGATCATCGATGGCTATTTTTACGGTCCGAGCCGGGAATATGTATGTCAACCGCTACTTCCCTGTCCTACCACCACCTAAACATGCCGGCCGAACCATCCGATGGAAAGCCACCCCAAGGAATGGGACTCCTTTTTTTATGGAGCTTTTATCCAAATGAAAAGTCGCAGCAGTGCCTTTGGCAGAAAGCGACGAATGATCGACAAACTTCGATGACCACACGCTCGCTCACACTCAGCTGTCGCGTTTTTCATTCCACACACACACACACACGCGCGCGTACGCGGTGATTTCTTGCTTGCCACATTCTTCAATGCGGGATAATAAAATTCGATTAACCCGGGACGAATGCGTTTGTATCGAAAGCCCTTGAAAGCCCATTCCTGGAAGGGTGGGTTTCAGTTTAGTTGCGCGCAAAAGATCACTTTTCTCGGGCTGTCTCTCACGGATGACGATTTGCTTTTCTGGACAATCTTTTCTAACGACTTAAGAATTCGTTTTCGTGCCTTACGTGCCACACCATGCTTTACGACACAAGTGACACAAAGAAAAAGGTAGTCCACACCTCGTCGCTGGATGCAAGAAGAACAATCGACCTTGATTTTTACCCAACCACCCCACCCTATCATCTCTATCGGGCTTGGAATAACCCGTGGGTCCTGCTATTCAGGAAAAGAAATTGTGAAAGTTGGCGTATCGCATAGGCAAAAGTGATCCACACCCCACTTCAAAAGTCTATCCCCGATGACGTTAGAGAAGCGGGCACGCCCTAGCCTTACGCACTATATCCCGCACCCGATCGCGAGTCACCTCCTTCAAACGCGCAAAAGAGGCCCGAACACACCTCAACATCGCGGCTGCTATGATCGATTGATGGGTCACACCTTGTTGGACCGAGAAGCCTCGGTCCCAAGGAAACCCAACTTAGGGACGCACCCAACATTGACGGGGTTCAAAAGGGCAACCCCGAAGAAAGCAATTAACGCACTTATTCTCCCAAAAAAATAGAAGAAAAAACAGCGTTCTCAACCAGCATGAGACGCACCCTTATCGAGATGGCACAGACACAAGCCAAGATGACGAACGTTTCCAAGAGGCACTTCGGTTGCTGTGGGCACGCGAGTCCAGCATTCTTTCGCGCCAGAACTCAATCACGGATCAAAGAAGATCATTAATTTTGATCATCACCGCCGACGGCAGGCGCGATTCTTCTCCAGCTCGTCGAGCTATCGTTTTCTGTTTCGAACAAACTCATCATCGTAGCTTTCCGATGGAAAGCGATACGACGGACCGACCGACAACAACAACCACAACAAAATAATGATCCCTTTTTTTCCATCTTGAGCTCCTCGAGAATAAGCACCAGGATCGAGTATGGAGGAACGAAACATGAAGAATCAACAAAACTCACCGGCGGTTGGTACGTGGCTCAAAAATAAAAATAATGAGGCAATAAAGGATTCGGCCGCCAGGTGAAACTTTAACTTTTACATTCACACAACGGAAACGTGAATAATTACTACCCTGCGCTACCTCGAGAACGATGAGTTTCATACGATCTTGTGGCGAGCGATAGAAGAAAAAAAACGTCGATTGTTCTTGTTCAACACTTGCATGACTGCGTCTCTTGTTTCTTGCTCGTTAACAAATATTCCATCCCGTTGTGCCTCTTAAATCGTTGTCTTGCCGGTCGATAATAGAAAATCAAATAGTGCTTTTCATCTCAGCGTCTGTTATGATCCGAGTGCGCACGTATTATGCATATCTAGCTCCGTCTTTCAAACGTGTTTTTTTTGTTCTCAAAACCAATTGTTCATGCGTTTCAATATCCATCCGAAGGATAAGTATACGGCTAAAGCATCAATTATTAGCTTGCATCGGTAGGGGGTAATGAATGGATGCGTCTTAGCTTACTCTTAGTTTGTTTCGTTAGCAAACACACGGTAACGCCACTGCGGGTCTAATGATTTACAAACAAAAACTTCTGCAAGTAACAGAACCGAGGAGGAGTACCTCGATAAAGGATGTAAGATATGTTGGTTTAAACTATCCAAAAATAATTATTTTAGAAAATTTTTAAACATCTATGGCTCACAGTGCGAAGCAAGAAACAAAAATAATAAATCATACAAAAACGCATCTGCAACAGGGACGATGCGGGTCCATCATGGAAGCTAAACGTAATATCAAACTTTACCGCCGGATATACGACCCCATTTGCCAGATTGAGGAACATGCAGCAGATGCACCAAGCCACGTCCATGAATTCTTACCTGCAAGAATAAAGAGGAATAAAGTGGATTAGGAAAAATAAATCATTCTCTCTACAGCACGATTAAATTGAAACGATAGCGTTAGAAAAGCAGTGCATAGCGCACACCACACGAAACCCCGACCAACGTTAACAATGGTTTTTTTTTTGTACGATCGTGTTCTGATTTTTGTAGCACAAAGTAAGATAAGGAAATCCATATCATCTCAGAACCCTTGGTAAACATATAAGATCCTTCGATCGGATGGGGTAGATAAGGCAACGCTTTGACGAAGAAAGTTGCTCCGAATTGTTTCTCGGTTTCTTCTAGATCGCGACGTTCTAGGTAGCCGTAAAACTGAAGCTGTTTAAAATATATCGAATGCGAGAAATCTCGTATGAAGATTATTCCAGACTCAAGTAAAAGTTATGCACGCTCATGATGCCAGCGTACAATGCAGAATATTTTTTTCATTTCCAACACATTCCTATCGCTATTGTCGTGACAGGTATTCAAAATGGTTGTGCATTTGAGCAACTTCAGCCAAAGAAAACCATTATGCTTACGATTTATTTTACATACACAAAGAAATTACGTGACAATTTGGAGGAACACATTCTAAATTCCAGGACCTCTTAAAGAACCGAAGATCAAGTTGAATCGGCACACCGGGAGGTTCTGCTTTCGTAACAAGATAAAAAACAGGATACACGGTTCAGGTAGAAGTTATCCTCCTCTTTAACCTATCCTTAACCCTGAATACAACACCTCAAGCATTCTTCCAACGGAATATGCTTTGGAACATATGCGCGGTCCAGGAGAGCAAGCAGAACGTATATTTCAACAACCCTCACATAATAAAGAACCGAAACCATTTCTCACTATCTTTTCACACAACTTCCTGGAATCGATGTAGGTAGCTCCTCGAACCGATAGCAAATAACGAATCAAAGGTAAAAAATGTTCGATCCACCAGCTGACCCTAGTCGCATCGGTGAGAACCAAACCATCAATCGTGTCCCCGTAGGGATCTCGCACGTCTCACCCTCTTGTAGGGAAACTGTGACTTCTACCTGTGGGTAAAGAACAAACGATGGACGAACGCTTGGTTTGGTTTACCTCGGCTGGTGCTGTGGGTATGTGAAAGTCACCTGAGTTCACCATGCCCTCATTGGATCCACCCATTCATGCTTCCATATTTTTCGCCTTTCATCATAGAACGTGACGAGTGAGAACGAAGATGTCCGCCGGAAGATGCCATTTACGCCGTGGATGTCACCACCTCCCGGTGTTCGAATTGCAAGATCCGATTCGGTTTCGCATAAATGCTACGACCGTTCACATCAAAGTTCGTGGTTTCAGCTCGACTCGCTACATACGCTTGGCTGCGGTAGCTCGAACTCGAAGGTTGTAATGTGTAACTATCGATGACACTCCTTCCGATCCGACACTTTTGCCCGCTTCTGTGGCCACGGCGGAAGCAGAGCAACCTCGCCCGAAAGGATACGTATTCTATTACATGCAGAAATGTGATCCTTCCTCGATCGATCGGATCAATTCGCACGGAATCGAAGGCCGCCCCGTTCTCGGTTACCACGCACTAACGGAGCATTCGTGTGGGAAAGTTCTTCAAACGGAACGATTCGCACACATTCTGCGGCAGGGCGTTGTGATGTAGCCTCAACGTTTCATTGCCACTCCGACATCCTCCTTTTGCACGATGTAAAACAGTCTCGCCATGCCTTAAAAGGTTAAAAAACTGGAAAAAAGCTTGTGCTTTCGCTCAAGGTTGTCCTCGCACTTTAAAATTGCACATTACATAGATCAATCACGCACAGCACAGCAAAATCACGGAATTTAAACCTTTAAATGGCATCAATGCATCGATATGGGATTTACTACCGACAGAAATGACATTATCTGCGTCCGACATTGTCGTCGAGCATCGCAAAGGTTGATTGCATCATCGCACACGAGCCAATTGCAAATCTGTTGACCACCACCGCTCCCCGTGAGTGGTTTTGTGAGGGAACACCGTTTCCTGCCCACCTTCCTTAACAGCAATAATGCAAAAACGTAATTACGCCGCCATCCGTCGGCACAGCCCATGACGACGACGGCCTTGTGCAGCTCAGCCTCCTGTCAGGGTGATCCAAGCAAGCGCCTTTGCGCAACACATTCCGCATTCCTCGGCGTTCCTCGAACAGAGCAATCGCAAATGAACTGGACGGCAGCGCATGCTGCGGGCTTAACTCATGAATAACCATAAAATCGAATGAAATATGCCGGATGATTTACCATCCGGTGGTGATTTACCAAGAAAGGACCATAAAGGTGTAGGTGAAGCTTACGAAAAAGGCATCATTAAATGAGTGGTCATACTTCTCTTTTCAGTCTAATTTTAAATCAGTACTACTACATATGTACAGCAGCTATAGGAATATTATGATATCTATATTGCTGATATCTTTAAAACCGTTTACATTGTTTATCAACTAACTGACAGAAACTGAAGTTCGCTTCAAACCACAGTATTACTTTCAGCTACAAGAAATCTTAAAGCTTTTTCCAGTTAGCTGGCCGATTTTGCTCATTCCTCTTCTGAAGTTATAGAATGGCCCGTTTCAACCCATTTCAACAGCATTCTCGTCCGGGTGGTTACCACCTCAAAACTATGACTATCGCACACACTCACACACACACACACAAACCCCTTACTGCCCACACACTCCACGCTATCCACCGGTTACGTAAAAGTGGTAACAATTTGCATCTTCTTGAGATAACAAGCAACAAAACAACAACAAAACCGGAAAAACAGATGCTGCTGGCTCATCGTTACAAACATACACACGCACACATTGAGCAGCGGCTCTCGGGTAAACCGGACGGAAGAACTTAAAAAGATAAATCCAACACGTTCAACCACAGACTCAGACTCTTCTTTGCCTGTTCCACCCTTCCTCTTCACAACTCCCGACCACCTGAGGCAGAGAAGGTGCATCACGGCCGCGGGGATAATAAAGCGAATCGGTATGAAATACACGCTTACACAACTGCAAAGATAAAAGTGATTAGCAAACTACAGTAAAACACCACCGCACACACACATACACAGACAGACAGACGGCGTAAAGTGTGTTGTGTCCCGATGGCCAGCCGGACGCAGGTACGGGCCAAGCTTGAACGATCCTTTCCCGATGCTGTTGTTGCTGATGCACCGGATTGGCTAGGCCACTCATTTCCACACTCCCCCCGAGGGTGTGCAAGCCCGGTGGCTGAAAGCACAAGAAGATTCCAGTCGGGTACGACTGCACAATGTGCCCGGGCTTGTCGGTTGCTGCTGACCAAAGTTCATTCTGCTGGGCAAAGAAAACATTCTGTGCAACACGCACCGAATATAATTTATAGAACACGGCACGGTCCAGCACGCCGGCTTGCAAGTGCAGGTCGTCCTCGATGGAACTACGACCGACCGGTGCTGCAACTGTACGGCTAGTTTTTGTCCATCCCGATGAGATATGGATCCTGGGTTTGCGATTACAAAAATCTCCCAATGATTAGCCAAATGGTTTTATCCAAACATTTGTTACTGACCGAAACAAATGCATGTAACGAAACTGCTGGACAAACTGATAGGGCTACGTGCCGATTTGAATCGCTTCTGAGCTGAGATGCCCAAGCCGTGATTTGTAAGCAACACGGCCCGGAACATGCTACGAATGCTCCTTTTCCGACAGTTACATCGAACTCAAAACATTGTCAAAAAGAATCCTTTTTCGTATACGAGAAAAGAAACATTCGATCCTGATCCAGATTGCCCTCATTCGAAGTATTCATTTTCAAGTTTGCGGTCTTTGTTAGCTGGAGCTGAAGTTATGAAAGCGAACGGAATCGTTGGCCACGGGTAGTTCGCCTTTCACCACAACTTTAATACAATCTTCCTCGTTTGGAGTGCAACCCGTAAACTTGTTCTTTATAGGCACACCTTTACCTTACGAAGCGCCACACTTCGTCCCATGACAAGCGTCGATCTCAAGCCGTTAGTGGGAGAAGAATGGTATACCGTAGCATATGAGTCACGCCTACCCCTTCCCCCGTGAACGACAATAAGTATATTAGTTCACTTAAAACCAAGCCTTTTCTCCCTCTCTGAATTCCGCCTGAATTCCGAGTTGTCGATTTACTCTGCAAAACCGACTAAATGGCGTGCTCTGTCAGCATAGCATTGATAAAAGACAAACACATCCATGAGCAATAATATTTACGTATTTATCTTTCCATTTCGATAGGCGCCATCACCATCACCACCATCACCACCATCCGGGAAATTCTGCAAGACGCAGTACCAGTGCACACACGCCGAAGAAACGAACATGCTTTCGAATCGAGAGTGCCACTCTGCATTTGACACCTCTTCTATGAGTCTGCTGCTTCCTGCAAACCCAAACAAGCAAACATAGACACATTCTCATACGCACTCACGTATCCGATCGGTTGCTGATGAAAATGAAACCAGCCTCCAGAGAACTGCTCGCCTCAGACAGCAGCACACGACACACAACACAGGCCGAGACCGAGAAGAGATTTGGTTACGGGCCTTGCAAGTGCTAGACATCGATAATGGTTATATAATTGTGTTGCAGCAGGAAACTTCATCTTCCGGGTGGGTCTCCGGATAGCCTCTGTTTATCATGTCCAGTATGTCCGGGGTGCCTGGTGCAGAGCATGTAAGCGCTACAGCAGCATCGCCCTCACACATTGCAGCGCAATAAACGCTTCAATATTTTCTATTATTCTTTCCGTGCGAAAGAAAAATGTAAATAATTTCTATCACAACACTACCGAGTGGTTGCCGTCGGTGTGCATGGAGGGTTGCTCGGGATTGCACGGAGAATCCATCCCGCCGCATCTACTACACTTTCCCGCGAGGGGAAAAGCATTGACCCCCAGGGTAGGGAGGGAAATGGAGGCTACTATGATGGTTTCATTCTTGACCGCGGCAAAACACAGCTCTACCTACACGTTTATTCATTCATTCGACTAAAGTCACCCACCCACCGTGTTCCTTTTGCTTTGGAACGAAAATTATCGTGTAGTTGTCCCACCGAGCACGGGAGGTCGTTTTCTTGGCACCCACCTTCGAAGGTTTTGGAGGACCCCAAAGTGTTTGTGTGTGTGTGTGTGTGTGTGTG
>JXWZ01013641.1:0-11590 GCA_000956215.1 Anopheles farauti No. 4 | reverse complement strand
GAGAGAGAGAGAGAGAGAGAGAGAAAGAGCGCGTGAGAGGGCACCGGAAAGTGTGGAAGTATGGAGGTACGCGCGCAGAGAGGCTCGTTCGTTCGTTCGTTGGTTCGTTCCATAAGCTCCAACGGCCGCAACGGCCTACGTTTCGCGCGGCGTTGTACACGTATGCGTATGGAGAGGTCGTTTGAACGTAACGTACACAGAATCGAAACGAGGGAACCCTGTCTGGATGCATACGATCGTGCTCGGTTGATCGGGATGCTGCTGGAGCAGTAGTGGGACAACAACGGAGGGGAGAAACAACTAAGGCAGCAGGGGATCGTGAAGCAGAAATGAATACCAAAATTCCCAACGAGGCAGTAAAGCGAACAACCCGACGTAAAGAAAACATCCATACACACGCATCCATCCACACACATGGACACGACGATCAACAGAAGACGATGAAGAAACCTTGTGCGCCTGCTTCGACGTAGCTTCTCGGGCCCCGGCAGTAGGCGACGATTTTGTTTTGTTGAAGGTGTTTTGCCGGATGGATGGAATGATGGAGCGTACAGGCGTACATAGCGGGTCAGATGGAAATCAACGTGTTGTGTGTGTGTGTTTTTTTTTTGTTATATCTGTCGTTTCGTACGGGATTACCATCGAATCCGACAGGGAGTGTTCCGTACTGAATGCGAAACCTCCGCTACGATACGACGGATATTGGCACGACCGAACACACAGATACACATACACAAAATGGCATCTAACGTGTTGTGGGCTCCTTGGAACGGAATGTGCGCGGTTTACATAATACGGACGAATCGGATCGGCTGCCCGTTTGATTGAAATTGTAAACGAGATAAAAACGATCGCAAACGGTAGCGCTTATTGGGTACGCGTTAATAAAGGCAGATAATCCGGGCCAAAGTAGAGTGCACCCTTGCGCAGAACGGATCAGCCCGTGTACCTGACAGGCCGCGGCGCGTTTGGCGCACACGGGAAAATGAAAAAAAAAACGAAAGAAAAGAAATATGAAGATTATCACAACGACGAAGCACGCGCTCCGGATCGCGAACGAGAGCAAGCGAAACGGAGAACGACAGAACCATTCCGAGATTATTGGCGCGCTCACTGCCGCCGCCGCCGACGACGACGATGACGACGGCGGCCAACAACCGTTTGCCGATGATCATCAGCAGCATCAGAAGCAGCAGTAGAAGAAGCGAAAACAACCAGCAGATCCATCGGCCATCATAATTTTGTGTGCGCGTTGCTTCCTTCGGGGAGCCATACGTCTACGTTGTTAGGGGAGACGGACGCGACGCGCACGCCCAGCGCAATCGCAGTCGATCGCAGCAACCATCGCGTCGTCGTCGCGTCAACGGGGGAATCGGGTTTTTTAAGCCCGGTAGCTGCTGATCTGGCTGCGTCAGGAGCCGTTCGTCTTCGTGGTCGCTACCATTCCCCATTCGCGGCTGTCCCTTCGAAACCGTGCTACTGTCGGAAGTCGTACCGTGCGCGCGCGCGCGCGCGCACTTTGGCGCACACACACGCACGCACGCACACTCAAACACATGTACACACGTTGGCGGCCCCGAAGCAATCGTTTGTGTGGTTTCTATCTCCCTCTATCTCCCTCTGCTTCAATTAATTCTTTCGTTGCCAGCCGTGGACGGTACCGCCGCGCCACGCCACGTATCCCGCTAGCGGTGTAGACGTGTCTGTGCACGCGCGCCACGGCTCTAGTACTACGTCCGCCATTGCCCATCGATCGGTGGATTGGAAGGGTGGAAAGAAGCAATAGGGAGAAGTCCCTTCGGTCGCAGCAATTGTTGACTTTACGAGCACAATGAACGATTCTGTTCTATTGCAAGCGTAGCCGAAATGGAGCAACAAATCTGATTGAATCCCGGTCTGGGCACCCGGGACTCTTCCAAGCGCTTCCGTCGAACGCTTCGCTATCGAACGGAACGACACATCGAAATCAATCACCATTCCAGCAGCGGTGCGAGGTGTTATTAGCAGGCGAACCATTTCACCGAAGGCATGGCCCCGGTGGCATCACGTTATTTATCAAAATGGAAGAAATTTGTACAATCTCAGCACTATCGCTTTTACAACCAAATTACCTGCTCCGGAGCTGAGAGCTTCAGCGAAACAAGTGGTACAGTTACCGGGGCAATCGGAATGTAACGATCTCGAAGAAATGAGCACGCAGGCCAAACATTGCTGAGTCTTGATAAACACATGATGGAGTCGGGAAAGGTTGCAGCTGTGGGCTCGCCGTGGGTTAAAGTGATCAAAAAGCATTACTGTCTCGCAAGCCCTTGGCAACTAGCGTAAAACGAGCAAATTGTAGATAAAATTTCAATTTCCTCCTTACTCACTATCAAATGCAAATATTTGTCATTCGCCTTTATGCGAGTGAAATGAGAACTGTTTTATATTGCGCTTGTGAAATCTTGTCAAAATATAACTGTCGGCTATTTACTTGGCAAGTGCCGCAACCAACAAACTGCCAAAAAAAGTCTCCAAGAACATTAAACTCTGAGAATTACTGCGAGTGTTCTCGGTACACATAGTCCTGCAATGAAGCACATACGTAGCTTAAAAATCTCTATATTTAATAGTAAAATATTTATTATTTAATACTCAGAGTCCATTGACAACAACGATTAAAGGCGTTAATTGTAATGACATTGGCTGAATTAATCTTCTTTGTCGATAAAACTTCTCCAAAGAGTCCTGTTGAGTTTCGAACCCACAAGCATTGGTGTGTAAGATCGTGCGATTGCTCGTTTGAGCCAAAATTTGACACAATATAGAAATGTAGCCACCGTTACCTCATTCGTCTGCAAATGAAGCTTTTCTTCCGCCTACTTTATCTTTCGGTAAATATTCGGTAAGGAGTTTATACCAGTGTGTGGAGTTGGTTCTGCAGGAAGGTAACGATTTGGCCAGTGGTTGATTTTCACGTTCGGAATACTAAGATTCCTGCTACGATTCCCATCATCTGTTCAGCTGTAATTTCACTGATTCTCGGTATCATTAAACTGGTGGAAAAACATAACATTTGAAGGACCTGCTCCAGTAAACTACATTAAGCACATGGATCTTATTTAGAATCCAGCTACGGCGAATGTTTAGCTATCTAATCAGGAAGGCTGATTGCCTCTCCATAAAAACTATGGAGATGACTCTGAACTCAAAATAATTCTACTCCATTACTAATATTCAAAGGCATCGAACATTCACACTAAGATCGCAATGCATTTCGTTGAACATACATATTGGCAGCCGTTTTCAGAGCAATTGCATTGCCCGACACACGCGGTGAAGGAATCCAGTTTTTCACCACTCGCCCATAACTATTTATAAAAAACAAGCCTGTCTCTCGCTGATACCGATACCTACCTGATTATGTATTTAAATTTCTGCAATGGTTCGACCGTTCAGTTGATTGTGGCGCCACGACAGGTACCGGTAGAAATCCCACAACACAGCATGATCCTGTGTTTATCCGATTTTGATGGAGTAGATCAATCTAATAGGCAGTATGGCATCAGTTTTTCCTGCATCACAACGATTTAACGTCTGTTAAACATGGAGGTATATAGCCATATGTGGTTAATTAGAGTTTTCCATAACTTCTATATTTTTTATGTATTTCTATGTATTCTATGCATTCCTCCCAAGTACATGCTTTTGAACGTATTGCTAATAATGCATTTTTGAAGGTCACATTCTAATTGGTTGCTTTGTTGCTTCGACTTGTACATTTACTTACTGAGTAATGGTAAGCATGCAATTCAACTGCATACGATGTACCATCCAGTTAAGCCATCCAAAACGATGATGTCCCTACCTCAAAGTGGGAAATCAGTTTCAGTTTCATTTGCTTTACTTCCGCACA
This sequence comes from Anopheles farauti No. 4, assembly GCA_000956215.1. NCBI lineage: Eukaryota > Metazoa > Arthropoda > Insecta > Diptera > Culicidae > Anopheles > Anopheles farauti No. 4. The sequence goes on along the minus strand of JXWZ01013641.1, from coordinate 7,695 downwards.
GACCAACTCATCCGTTTCTGTGGCCTCGCTACTACGCATTAGACACGATACTCCCTATTTATCTCCGTCTCTCCACTCCGTGCGGCACAGAAGATGCGCAAAGGGACAACGTACGCACAAGGTTTAAAATTAAACTTTCGAGAAAATGGCAGGTGCCAGCACTAGAGGGCGATTTTCAGTGTGCGCTCGCGTAAGTGTGTGTGATCGTGTTTTTTTTTCGTGAGTGCGTGCACGGGAACCCGCTGGAACCCGCTGGTGAAAAGGAAATGTCTCGCAAGGAAGTTTCCGCGTGGGGCAACAAGTGAAGGAAAAACGGAGCAGTCGCTGTTCGCATCATCACCGTTTTTCCTGCATGCAACGTGAACGATGGTTCCGTGTGATCGTACGATCTTGTTCTGGGATTCGTACCGTGATTGAAGTGTGCTTACCTGCGGTGTAATTTTAAGTAAGATAGTTGGAAGTAGTCTAGCAGTAGAGTTAAGCGGTGGGAGTTAGGTTTCCGTGCATGCAGATTGAGTTGATTCTTCTCGATTTAAATTACCACATAGTATGAAACGGAATAGCAGAAGTAAACACATGTCCAATAACTTTGTGACTAAAAGTTACGCTTCCTTATCGCAGCAGCTTCGTAGTGTTAAGTAGACCACATTGAAATTTATGTCTAATAAACCAAACCGCAGCTCAAACTAATACGGAAAGTACACGCAAGACGAATTCGCATATAACATTTGCTAGCGTCGTTAACTATTAGGTGATCGTTACGTGCACAGGGAAAATACTTTTGAAATTGAAACTAGCCAACAGCATTCAGAACAGCGTATGGGTCAGAGGAGTACGAAAAACTGATAACCTTCACCGAAGGTTCTAGATGCTCAACCCGTTAATCCAGTTTCGTGTGCTTTAAATGTACAAAACAGCACAAACGGTACCTTATTGTGAGCCGTGATGAATATTGTCACAATGAAGATTTGGAAATGTGATCTTGCGTTTGTTTGGAAGGAAACTTTTAATCAATTTTTAACCGGATACTAACAAAGCAGTACAAAAAATCCGTCATAAAACGAAAATCTGTAGGGATCTTCACCATGACATTATGATAGGGGGCAGTGATGGCGAGTTGGCAAGAAGTTTGGTCAATGTAATTCTCATTTTCACATTGTATAGCCTACTGCGATTGAGTCGTGTTGTTCGTCGATTGCCGTCATATTTAGTTTGGTTATTGTGTATAAAATTAAATTTTTCTGTATTTTGTCAACAAACAGCTTTTTTGTTCATTTTTGGAGATTTATCACACTTCTCAAGTTTGTTCAATCCGATGTAGTAATCATTTCTACCTAATGCAGAATTGTTACGCTCCAATCAAGGCTACCCTTTTGTGTTTAACGCATCAGATTGAAAACTTATATTGACGGATTTGTATCGATGTGTACAAACCAAATCTTACAACTGAGTATATAAAACAATTTATCATTGGTTGGAAATTTCATTCAATGGGATGGTACAATCTCCAGTAAGTGTGAGAAAATCCAAGCAATGGAGCTCAAATCGTTGTGCTAAACCTTGATCTGACGAGCGTCATTTTTAAATAAATTGATGTAAGTGAATGCTTGGAGATTGAAACAGACATAATAAATGAAATGTTATCATTTCTTGAGTGTCGAAGAATAACCATGTGACACTCGATTTAAATCGAGTGCACAGGGAACTGAAGGGATATTAGAAACATCTATTAAACTAACATTTTTGAACATCTGAGTTATATGAAAATGATGAGTTACTAAAATGAACAAAAATGCATAAACTTTATACATGCCTAACCACCTTCGGGACAATAGTTTAGGGCCAGGAAACGAAGTAATCTCAAACCATGCAGTTTCAGCGCTACACAATTACCAGCGCCAATCCTCAATTTATTTAGCGAGCTCTAGACCTAGAATGTCACCACACGTTACGACTAGTATTGCCACCTCGACCAACGCTGCGGCTGCTGCTGTTGCCACTGCTGCTGCATGGTTAGAAGGTTCACCGTTTGCTCATAGCAAATAGTGTACGTTTGCCGATGCCGGAGCCGATGTGAATGGGTTCGTTTTTTCTCCGCTTGGTCCGCGTGGCCAACCGCCTGTGACAAATGGTACACGCGCGCGATCACGCGCTCATAAAAAAAAAGAAGTAGAATGGAAATAAATAAATAAACAGCATTACAGCGGACGCGTGAGTACGGAAGAAAACGAAAAAGATGAGGAAAGAGAAAAAAACAACTGAAAGAAAGCAAACAGTCTCGTATGCCACTCTCCGTGCCTGTTAAAACTGTGCCGACTACTGATTCTAAACCGAAGAAGGACCTACTAGAGAGAGAGAGAGAGCAGAAGGCTGCAACTCTGCGGGGAGGGGTGCCCCCTCCTTGTGGACTAAGCGTAGAAGCCTTCGGAAGGTAGCGGTGTTGACACGTTCGAGTCCGAAAATCGCAGTCCGAATCAATGGAATGATTATTCAGTGGTCGCAGCGCTCGGAAAACCATGTCAATCCAACGGGGCAGACGTACCCGTGTAGATAGTGGAGTCCAGATGGTGATAGGGAATTCGAACGACGACTACCGACTGATAAGGGTGCGCGCGCGCGCGTCGGTGCCAGCAAATGCGGCCGTATGAAACGAAATTCGAGCAGAAGTCCTCCACTAGATTGTTTGAGAGCAGCTACATGTCACCGTACCGTCCTCGTAGCATCTAGTGGTTGGGTCTTTCACATCACGAGCGCACGAGCTAATGAGCCAGTAAGCTGCCTTTGGAAAGTAATATTTATAGGTTTAATGGCCGCTTGGTGGCTGATGGCTAAGTGGAGTAAAATGTTGCCCGCTAAACTTCACCGTCCTGATGGGACATCGATAGCCCAAAACCGATTGGTCCCAAGGCACGTATGCAACGGCGCAACGCGCAAACGATGATATTTGCACACCCAAGAGCGAACTCCGCCAAAAGCGGGAACCGGTACGATGGGAATATTTATAGAAATTCTCAAACCGAACGCCGTGGACGCTTCAGCGGTTCACTTCCGCTCCGTCAACTCATACGGTGCGTTTGTGAGGTGTTGTGTAACGTGTGTGTAAGTGACGTTTCCAGGCCAGACTTCCGAGCGCGATAAGTTTCCGCGTCAGGCTGGCTGTGTGTGTGTGCGTGTCTTTGCTAATTGCGGTGACCATGTTTCGATGCTTCCGGTAGCGTCCTCACAAGCCTGCAAGAGAAATGTAAAAGAAAAAGCGAGAAAGAGGGAGCAAGCGGGAGCAAAATCTTTTACGTAACACACACCGGGAGACATCGCACAGTGGCTTATCTCGCTCTTTCTGTTTTTATTGCCCGCTCACGCTCCAGTCCCTCCAACTATCGCCCTAGTAGCTCCCGGGTCCGGGTAGGCCCTGATTCTGAGCGTCTATCAATGAGCTGTCAGATGAGGCATATTGACCGGCGTAGCAAGTGCCGCGCTGGCTGGCCTGGTACTGGATGTCAATCGTGTAAGATCATTCCCCATTGTGCCGCATCACCTCTGCTCCCTCCCCTTTCCAATCCTCGGATCCAGCAGAACAGTGTGCGCAGTGTGTGCGCACTGCACAGGATTGCCTGTTACCGTACAAACAAACAGTCGCCGGCGGGTTTGGATGAGCGCCTATCATCGTATCGATCACTCGGGCGTGTTGGGTTCAGTGCTTGCGGTGTGTGGCAACCACAATCGCATCATAGTGCGATTCGGGCAGCACTGCTTTCCTAAAATAACTTCCAATTGAATATTGTTTTTTTTCCGGCACATTTGCTGGTTTGTTTTAAAACTGGCTTGAGTGTAAACCATATTTTCTTCGAGCGGGAAGAAAACACCCGTGCGGTCTGGGGGTTGGAGGTTTCATGGCTTCATGGCTATCGCGGGTGTTTGGGTTTGGCATTCCAGTAAGTATGGATTCCAGTGCGAATTTTATTCCGACCAGCATTAATCCTGTGCTGTAAACACAGCTACCCTCGTATGAAAATGTGCATCTGTCAAATGAGGACCTTCTTAACAGTGTTTTTCCAACGTTAGCTGAGAAAAGTCTTAATACGACCATTAAAAGACAAAAAGAGAAATTTCTCGACCACTCTCGCGAGCGTCGGGTGGCTACGTAGCCACCAGCACTGGAAAATGTGTTATCAAATGCTTGCAAATCAAGTAAGCGTCGCACTTTTGACACAGCGAAAAATAGTTGCCCATGAGGCAGAAAGTACGATGTTTACCGCGTTTCGGTTTCGCTAGTCAGTGCGCTCTCGCTCAATTGCCAATGGGCTTTCGTCCAACCCTCCCCACCTCTCCTTTCCTCTTCGCATGCTTGCACTTCTCGTCGCAGAGACCGCGGTCCTTGCCATACGGTTGCCTCCGCACGAAAAAGAGAGCAATGAATCGGATCGAAAAAAGTGCCCTCGAGGGTGCGCCGAGACGTGTTTGCGCGGGGAAAATGTTGTGCTGGGGTTGTGCCAGAGTCACAACACTCTGTTCTACGTACAGGTTTGTTTGTGTATGTGTGTTGGGCGGAAAAAAATGTTAATGAAATTGAGTAATTTCTATTAATAGAGAATTTCCACCTACCCTGTCCCAGTGGCGGACTAGCTTTGCGTCCTGTCCCACGCCGGTACATGCTCTAAATATACAAACCACTATCGTGCTGCTACTACCGGACGGTTTTCCACCAGCACAACAAGCACGGGCGGGGTAGTATTTCGGTTGCCCCGTGTGGTTATTAGTCTCCGTTTGCTGCTGCTGCTGCTGACGTCGAAGCGGTAGCAGTTTTAATGCCATAATAAACCGTTGACACCGGGGATGAATATACAATGCAAGTGTTTTTGTGTGTCTTTTCATTCAATCCACTCTGGTGCGCGTATTGTGCGATCAAAATTGATGGCCGTTTTTTTGCGAGATGACATTTTGATGCTGTCCTATTTGCATTGGTACATCACCAATGGATACAGCGAATGGGTTCTCCGATGTTCTACCGACAAAAGTTCTATCATCAATTACGCTCCCGCGTCCAGTACGCACGGGACGCCGGGCAACGGCACCGATGCTGCTGCTGCTGCTGCTGGCGCCATGTACCAAACCGTGGTTTGCTACTGTGCGCATTTTAATCTGCTTCAACAACTAACCACTACCGGCGCAGACTACCCCCGTCTCCTTCTTTTGCCAACCATCAACCGACAGCCGGTGAGGTGAGTAGTGAAACGAGAATTCATTCGAATTTTGGACTATTTACGTCACCCGGCCGTACACGTTGGCTGCATGCTGTGAAAAGATGGGCGGTGGACTAGAGGATTGCGCAAAGCGAACTAATGCAGCAGCAATGTCGAAGTTATCCCTACCGATGGATCATTTCAAATCAGGCGTTACCACGAACCCTGAATCGAGGTCGAGAATTAAAACTGAAGAAGTAAACGCAACCAACTGAGTGTTGAAATGCGAGATGCTCCTGAAACTATCGCAGGATGCTGTTTTCGATTTCTATTGAACTTTTTCCGTACCCATCATAGCGTTTAAATATGTCGCCTGAACCGAGTTGCACTGCGTCGTGTCCGACGCAATGCACTTTCCGCTGGAGCGACGAGAAATTGGCGACGCAGCGCGTTGCACACAGCCGGAGGTGAGTTGAACCAAATCGTTAGTGGAGAAGCATGCGCAACAGCGGATGTTGAGGTTTTGCACCATTTGCAAAATTGCACTCTAGCGCTTCGTGTTACGCTTGACGTGCATTGCGACGACGACTGGGTGCTAGCGGATTGCCCATTCGCGACCGGAAGTAATGGCCGCCGCCATCACCACCACCAATACCACCGACGTATGGACCCCACATCGTCATACCCGTTCGTGTGTGCGTTGCCTAACGCTGCACTTCTTGGCGAACGAAGCTTAGGCAACAGGATTGTACGTTTTCCGTACAGAGCCGTCAGCGCGCGCGAATAAACGCATTCAGACATTTCGGGATTAATTTTAACTAATATTTCAAGATTTACTTGCTTGCGAGTATGCCACTTGTTTGCAATAATTTAGGTTGCACAATAAATAATACGCTTTTCGTGAAACAAAAAAAACCCTTCTGAGTGATATTTCAGATGGTACTAAAAAAGGGGCAGCACGATAGCAAAAGTGTGACGCACACGCGGTGGTGTAATTAATTATAAATAGTTTGTGTTATAGGTTGCATGCTAATTCGTCGTCGTTTCGTTTCGAATATTCTCAACGCATTGTGCGAGCGAAACAGCAAACAGCAGGCTCGTTTTTGCTTCTGCCGATCGTACTGCACCGGAAGCAAAGGGCGCAATATACCTATTGTGCGTCTTGTTTCATCTTCGCTTTTAGCGATGTGCTTTTAGCTGCGGATGAGTATTCTGCCTTGTGGAATATGGACCAATCGGCAAAAACATTGCACCACAGGTACGCTCTACCATTGATCCATCGTAGTAACCATTGATTACATTTTCCGAATGTATGTGTGTGGGTCTTGTTGCGATGGGTGCCATCATTTAACACAGAATTGCTCCAGTTTTGCACCACTCAATTGCTCTGCTTTGTCTCTACATATGAATAATTGAAATTTACACCTCAAATTTACCAAATCTTCTGTAGGAACGAAAAGAATGAATGAACGTCATAGATACAGCAGCCGATGAAACCATCATACGTTAGTGGAACTGTCCTTTATAGCCTATTAAGCCTAACTTACCCTGAACGGTGAAGCTGAAAAGTTTCTTTCACACGTCTCTCATCGCCGTTAAACAATCAGCGACGAAATGAAAACAACACCGACAGTGAAATTGAAATTGGTCTGTATGTTATTTAATTTAAACGGTAGGTAATAATTAGATTCGTCCAAAAATTATTCAAATAATACAGTATATACAAACATGTACACAGGCATCATTATGGGGTAGAATGATTCTCCATTATCCATATGCAGCAGCTGCTGTAGATGGAATTAAAATAACGTTATCATTCTTCAGTGCGTTTAAATAGTTGGTTTTGCGCTAGTTTTTTGTTTGTTTGTATGCAGTTATACTTTATCTGTACCGTTCGGTATACACAAAGATGCTCATCGTTAAACGATGGCTTTTGGGAGTACGGCAATACACTTAAGCGTTTGTAGGAGAAGTAAACGCAGTTCTACATATTTTTGTTTGTTTGTTTGTTTGTTTGTTTGTTCTGTTGTTGTATCCGTTCAAAGCTCAAATGCTGCTACACATGACACAAATATACTGTTTTGGTTGTTTTTTTTATCTTATTATTTTTTGCTATTGATATTCCAACTGTTCACGAATATATAACGGGCTTACTATTGTATCTAGAAATGTGGACTGCGGTTTTGTCACAAAAATAAACATTTATAAGAAATACAATAACCATCGCATCAGCATTTGTATCTCCTCTGTAGGTAATTGAGAACCGTAATAGGACGACCCAGGATGTACCACACGTTTTCATACAATCATCAGCAGGTATAACAGAATTTGCTTAGGCTGGAACATTTTACCAGTAACACAAATGCCATCATCATGATCATCGTGTTTGTCTCCAAACGAATGGTCAATGTTTCAGTAGTTTTTGCTTTAGTACAGCTTGTAATGTGTGTGTGTGTGTGTGCTTGTGTGTGTGTGTGTGTGTGTGTGTGTGTGTGTGTGTGTGTGTGTGTGTGTG
>JXWZ01013640.1:0-27565 GCA_000956215.1 Anopheles farauti No. 4 | reverse complement strand
GGGCGGGAAGAGGGGAAACGGAAACAACGAAACGATGGAGTGAGGATTGATGGAGCACCGGGTGGAGCACAGCGAAAGAAAAGCGCACGAAAAAGCCGACCAGCCCGAGTGGACGGTTTTGGCGTGACTTGAAATTAATTCAAGCGAACCACGCCGAGTGGTCGCGCGGAAGGTCCATCCAAAGTCGCCGTCAATGTCGCGCAACGATTCCATTTTGTTGTCGATCGCCGCCACCGCCGCCACCGCCGCCGCCGCCGCCGCCGTCGTCGTAATTCAATTGTTTGCGTTATGCTGAGCTTGAGCAAACACACGTCAGCCCGGTGTACTACGGATTGGTTCACAAATACAGCCGCAGCCGCTAGTCAGAAACGACGTCAGCAGAGCGGCAGGAATTTGCTTTCTTCACCAGGTCCACCCGAAGTATCCCGTCCTCCTCCCTCCCTCCCCCCTTGGCCCGTGCAGCAGCATCCGGAGCTCCGGATGGCTACTCCGGTTTTGCCACGGAAAACAGCGTGCGTTCGCTCGGCTCGGATCGCGCGGTACGCACACAATCCACTATTTGCCGAGTGCATTGTTTGGAAAGGGTTTGTATACTTTTTTTCTTCTATTTTTTCTGCTTTCCTACGCCTGGGTTCGGTGCGGGGAGAGCTTGTTTTTCGATTTATTTTACCCCTCCCGTCTCTCGCTTGCGTGTTTGAAATCGATTTTATTGCTGCACGTCGCCCGGGACCGAACGTGGCGAGAAAGGCATTATTTATCCTTCCGTCTTGCCGGGGTGCCCCAGTTTAAGCAAAGATCAACAGTACGGTGAGCGAAGCTTTAATGCATTCCCTGCGCGTTCAGCGTGTTGTGCACGCGAAGGAACACAAATTGTTTAATCTACGTTTGTGGTTGCTTGTGGAGGTTGGAACGAAAAGGTTTGTGTGTTGATGCAGGGAATCGAGCAAGTAACTATCATTACTTCAACGAGTTCAAGGAAAATTTTCATCTCCCATGTCTGGATATAACAATCTGATCCAGATAATATGCGGATAAAGTACTCACTCGAAATAAATCACTTACATTTGACTATGGAACTTGCATGAACGACTTTTTCAAGTTAGTGACTTTAATTTGTTTCTATTTTCTCCCATCTAGTTTAGGTAGTTTTAAAACATAACATAAATAGGGGGACGGTTTTGTACAAATTTTCAATGCCCATTTTGGCATCGAGTAAGAGACGAAATAAAACTTCAACATTGAATGAAATTTTACAGCCAATTTCTATCTAACAAGTCGTGGAATGTTCGATGATTTTCATCATTTCAAATACTTTAACAGCACTTGAAAGTGGTATTTAGTATATAAAAGATTATGAAGCGTACGCCTTTGTGGACGTGTTGAAATATAATACTCAGGATGTACTATAAAGTTCCCCAAGGAAATACTTCGGTACTTACTACAATTATCAAAATAGAAAAAAAATTTAAAATTAAATATCATTCCAAATCACGAAGAGTTTTGGTTTTCTCCGGAAGGATGTTTCTGGCGGTTTGTCTAGGAGATTCTCGTGCAATTTCCGAACACCACATACCAGGACAAGGTTCTTTGAACGGGATTGTTTTATCGATTCCAAAATAAAGATATACCGAAATCTTTGGCACGATAATCCGTTTTCACATATTCAGCACAAAAATGCAAACAAATTGATTGAATAATACCGAAAAATTCCTTAACTCGAAATTAACGCCAAATTCTTTACCGTACAGACGCAAAAAAAAAACGACAACCTTTTAACCCTTTTCCGCATTCACACGGGCCGCCCCGCCGGTTCTACACAACATCAAATGCAACAAGGCCTTGAAGGTAGCCGGACCATGAGAAAAAAAGTCCACTTTTGGTGCATTTTTTAAATGTGTTTTTTTTTGCATTCCATTCCTCACCGAAGCCGGGGTCCGGTCCGGTCATGGCGCAAAGACGCCCGTACTCGCGGGAGGGACGAAAATAAAACGGCAGACGGAAGCCACACAGAGGGAGAAAAAAAACTAACAGGAAAAAAAACCGACCAAATCTCAGCCGGATCGATCCGGTCGGTAGCCGGCAGTGAAGATCTGACGAACCGGTCAGCGACGAAACCGTCCCGGACTGTTCATAAAACCCACCGCACCCACCCCCAAAAGCAACACCCCACGCGGAGGTGCGTGCAATAAAATTATTAAATCGTATAAAATCTTACTCTTCTGCACGCCCGGTGGCTGCCCGGTAGGCTTCACCACGTTTACCTTTCCCGTTCCCCGACCGTTCTTCGGTCGGGCTCCTCCCGGTCCCGGTCGGGGTTTTGGGTTCGTGTATGGTAAGTACGAGTGCGTGCACTTTTTCTGGTGTTTTCTTTCGTATGTTTTTTTTTGTTGTTTTTTTTTTGTTTCGACAACTTTCTGTGCTGTGTGGAGGAGTGGAGAGGCGGCAGTGCTCGAGTGATACTATGCGGTAGCACCGATTGGCCGCGTCCCCAGTCGGCCCGTCGTCGGTCGGTCTTTCGTCTTTGATCTTTCATCGCCCAAGCATCGCCGACTAATTAACCAAAACCGAAGAAAGAAGAAGAAACAAGCAGGTCCACTCTGATCGCTGCTTCGGGTGGGACCGAACCTTTAGGGGTGGTCGAGCACCGGATCGGTGGGTGGGTCGCAGTGGCTGCACTTCCTGAGCGGTGCGAGCCGGAGGAGAGAAAACTGTTTTGTCTTTAAATTCCTTCGACGCGATTGACCTTGAGCAGGGTTTGGGTGGTAGGAAAGGAAAGAGCGTCCTCGAGCGCAATATACATTCGTTTATTTGAAAAGAAGCACAGCTCGCGACTGTTAGATGACTTCCGGTGCGCAACCGTGCAGGTGCCGGAGTGACTTCACCGCCGACAGCTTCCGCTCCGCGTACGACGAGATGTTAATGCAGCCGCGTATGTTTAGCACGCGCAGCACGCAACAGTTTTCCACGATCGCACGGATCGCCCGGTCCGTGATGAGCGCACAGTTCTGCAGCTTCAGCGTCGTCAGCCGCGGTTCACACTTCGTGACGATCTCGATGCAGCGATCGGTGATCGTGCGACATTCGCTGAAATCGATCACCTCCAGCGCCGGGCAGCCGAGGACAAGCCGCTCGATGCCGCGATCGGTGATCTGCAGCAACCGGGCGAGACTCAGCTCCTTCAGCTCCCTGAAGCGGAAGCACCGCTCGAACGAGACGTCCGTGATTTTGTAGCACCCGGACAGCTTCAGCGATCGCAGCCCGGCCAGATCGGCGATCGAAAACGACAGCTCAATGTCCCAGATGGCGAACGCTTTCTCCTCGAGATTCACGCCCGTGATCCCGGCATCCGAGATCTGGTGAGTGCGTAGAGTAGGATATGTTTTTTTTTAAAAGGTATTTTTATTACTTTTTCTTTAGAATCTAGTTCATATTATGACTGGTATATGGAATAAACTATTTAACATGAAAACTAATTGAATTATTTAAATACTTTTTATAGTGCTCATGCTTTGTAAACTATTTTGTTGTTTGCTTCACATTATTGAGTTAGATTGAAATTTTCAGACATGAATGAAGGTAATTCCAGAATATAGATTTGTTTCCAGTACAAAATAATCTGTACGTGACAACACTTTGTCGTTATACACTTTTTGCCGTCGGCTTTTTTTCCACTTCGAACGTAGGAATGATGAACAATTGATAATGAGGATTAATGCATAAACCTTAAGTGTGACGATTTTAAAAAGAATAAAATGGGAAAAATTTCTACAAAATTAAACATATTTTTAATTAAAAAAAAAAATAAATGAAACAATATTTTCGAAAGTGAAAGACGTTAGAATTGGTTAAAAACCCAATTGTTTTGGTAAATGAGATAATGTTTCTAACTGAATTAATTTTTAAACTAAAAAAACATATTTTCATTAACAAATTTATGATTTAATTGGATTATTGCGTTATAAACAACGCTCTAGTTTAAAGAGAAAATAATGAATCTTTAAGATTTGGATCTAAATTAAGTGTTAGGGGAATTTTTAATTTTTAAGCTAAATTTCTGAAATTTTATTACAAATTAGATAGTTGAAATGAAAAGTAACGAGCAAAGCAATAAGGTGAGGTTTAAAAAAATGAAACTATTTGAAAAAGGAAGCTTGTATTTTTCTCACCACATGTGAGTTTGAAATTTTCATTGAATATGAATTCAAGTTCATGTAGAATGGTGCCAAAAAAAAAAATGACACCCATAATCCTTTTACGAGCTACAGTTTCGATTGCCTACGCATTGTCGCACAAGGAAGGGGGAAAGCTGCTCAATTATCACCCACCCACGCGCCACAATCACTCACCTTCGCGCAGCAGTCTAAATTTAGCTCCTGCAGCTTTGTCATGTGGTAGAAAATGTACTGTATCGACAGGTCGTTGATGCTGTTCGAGCAGCCGCCAAGATCGAGCACGACCAGGTCGCAGAACTCGAACGACACCTTCGTAAGCGCCGCGTCGCTCATGTTCGTCAGCAGACCGAGATAAAGTTTGCGCACATTGCGTCGATTGTGGGTGAACAGTCCCCCCACCAGTCCCGCGTCCGTGATCCGTTCGCAGTTGGTGAGATCGATGTGCCGCAATTTGATCAAACTCTTGATCGCCGTTATGCCGTAGTCGGTGATCATCCAGCAGCGGTTGAGGATGAGCGTTTCCAGCTGCGGTATCGACTGCGAGATCTGAATCAGGGCATAATCGTTGAGGGCAAGCGATTTCGATAGGTCGAGATGGGTGAGACTGGTTTGCGCTCGCAGCAGATCGATGATGCCGGGCTCGTTGGTGGGAATCTTTTCGCACACCATCAGCCCCAAACTGTGGAGCGATAGATCCTTCACGTCCGCTAACCCACGCAGGAACACGTTATCGATCGGGGTGCCGTTGAGGAAGAAGTGTCGCAACCGTGCGCTGTTCGTCCGGACATACGCGAGAATGTGGTTGAGCATGAGCACCCGCTGGCGGGCTTCGATGCTGCTAAAGCAGTCGGACAGATCGAGCGAATCGAGATTCGGTGCCAGCTGGACCAGATAGTCAAAGTGAAAGTCCTGGAAGCGGTTATTTCGTGCGAGACTCAGATGGCGCAGCTCGGGCATGAGCAGATTCCACGAGACCGTAAGATTCTCCATTAGTTTCCAGGTTTTGAACAGATCCGGGCAGTTGTAGACATTCAAACGGTTTAATCGCGGGAGATACTTCAAGATCGATGCTAGCTTATGCTTCCAAATAACGCAGTTGTCGAACGTTAGCTCCTCGATACCATCACCGAACTCGCACCAGAAGTCGCTCTTGTTGCCGAACACCACCTTCGTGATGCGGACGTCCGTGAAGTAGCGGAAGGATGTCATCAGGCCCTTCAGTGGGTGTCCATTGTCGACGAACTCGATATCGTGGATGTGAAGTCGAACGGCACGTTGGAACTCGAGATATCGGAACGCATCGTACCAGGTGCGACATACTAGGGAGGCCGCACACCGATCACTTGGATTGAGGTACCGGAACAGATGGATGAGTAGCTGTGAGAAGAAGCAATATTGATGTATTATAAATCATACTCTAACAATCTGAAGCCTTGCCCTAAAAGATGCTTAAAGGAGAAGAACTACGAAAGCAGCAAGAAATAGAACGGTTGGGGAGTGGATTAAAGATCTTATGACCTGCCTTACCCAAAGGGAATCAATATGATAATATTCGATATTTTATCTCTTCTACAGCTCTCATTGTTCACTACTTCTCACACACTACAAACCTCGGGTGGCAGTGACTCAAAGTTTGGTTCGAAGAAGTACACAAAACTGTCCTCATAGTGCACATACAGCGTTCGTTCGATTCGTTCCACCAGTCGGGCTAGTGCCATCGTGCCAGGGAATGGGGATGTCACGATCACCTACGCGCACACATAAACTAAAAAAAAAAAACACTTGCACTCAAAAACAAAACAAACTTTCGATGCCAACGCTTGCGGTGGCCGTGCCCAGAACCAGACGCGCCCGTTGCTGCGGATCGACTAAAACTGAGAGTGATCTAGACGGTGCCACTTCCTGCTACACTAGTCAGAACGACGGACACGAACTGGGTTACGTTAACCGAGAGAAAATAGACCGCGTTCTGGCATGCGATGACATAAAGGACCGATGACTTGGTGACGCGAGTGAGTCAAGGTGCTAGCAAACGAGCGTAGTTAGAATGCCAGATTCGGTCTACCGCGTGCCAACGGAGCTATTGCGCATGGGAAAGCGTTCTGTTATGTGCTCTCTGCAGAGGGAATAGCACACTCGGTGGCTTAAGAAAGGATTATGATACATACTAACATTTTGGTAGATCTGTTTTTTTTTGCTAGTTTAAAAAACTTCAAGGCACACCTTTATATACTTAAGATATTTCAAATTAAATAATATTAATACATCAACGATAGCACGCGTTAAAAATTCTTTCGAAAACAAACCAGAACATCCGCTCCATTGTTAGATTAAAATAGGTATAAAAATATATTTCTTTAAAAATAGTTTCTTAAAACAATTGTTATAATATCGCTGTAAAAAATCCTCATCCCCCTCATCCGTGCGTTCTACGACTTGTACACTTGCCGCAGGGTAGGAATTTTCGCTAGACGCTCCGCTATGTCCGGTGGCAGCTTGAAGCAACCCCTCACGTACAGGTACTAGTGGTGGAAGGAGAACGAGAAGGTCTTACTAAAAAAAAAAACAGGATCGCGAACAAACACGAACGAAAACTACCTTTAAGTTTTTGCAAAATGTCACCAAAAACTCCAGACACACTTCCGTCAGCAGTGGACAGTTGGCCAGCTTGAGGGTGCCGATGCGTTTCAGCTGGATCGCGATCATCTTCACGCAGCTGTCGTTGATGTTGGGACACTCGCTGAGGTCGAGATATTCCAAGGCCGGGCAGGTTGCTACGAGACGTTCGATGCCGGCTTCAGATATCTGAAATCGATCGAAGAGATCGCGTTAGAATATGAGCGCGCACCTGCACTGAAGACCGCGCCGTAACCCACCTGGTGACACCGTGATAGGCTGAGTTCCTTCAGCTCGGTAAAGCGGAAACCATAGCGCAACGCAAAGTCCGTCATCCGATAGCAACCGGACACCTTGAGCACGCGCAGCTTCTTCAGTCGATCGATCGCGAACGTTTCCTCCACGTCCCAGATCGAGAACGTTTTCTCCGGCAGATCGATACCGGTGAAGCCGGCGTCGGTGAGCTGTGGAGTTGGAGCAGAGGGCAGAGAAGCGAATGAAGCTATATGGTTGGGCTTACGAAGAAGCGCCCCAGCAAAGTTCCCTCGTGCCCCAGCAAAGTGTTAATTACTGTGCTCGTGATCGTGATCACGTTCCCTTCCCCTCTCCCCCCCCCTCGCCCCAAAGCACAAACCTTCGTGCTCCGCTCGATGTTTAAATGCTCCAGATTTACGAGATTACAGAAAATGTACTGCGCCGACCAGTCGGTCATGCACGTGGACGAGCCGCCAATGTTGAGCACGGTGAGGTTGGGAAAGTTGGCACCGATCTTCACCACACACTCCTCGTCCAGCGTGTCCAGCAGCTCCAGGTGCAGTTCCCGCAGAATCGCACGGTTAGCAAATGCGGCCCCGTCCATGATGCCGTGCTTGGACATTCGTATGCAGTTCGACAGGTTGAGCGTCTCGAGATGCTGCAGCCGAAAAATTTGCTTGATGCCGTAGTCCGAGATGCCCCAGCAACCGGTCATGACCAGCACCCGGAGGTCGCCGATATGCCGCACGATCTGATCCAAGCAGAAATCGATGATACCGGTCGAGCCCGTTACGTCCAGCAGACGGAGGGCTGTCTGCCGTCGGAACAGATCAACGATGGCCGGCTCGCGGGCGGGCATCTTCTCGTGGTACGTAAAACTCAGCTCGTCCAGCACGAGACCCGTCGCGTCCGCGAGACCCCGCAGAAAGATATCATCCACCGGAATGCCACTGATGTTAACCGAGCGCAGCACGTGCTGCCGCCGTACGATGAACTTCTGGATGCAGCTGAGCAGGAACATCTTCCGGCCCGTCTCCACCTGCCGGAAGCAGTTGGAGAAATCGACACGCGTCAGGTTCGGCATCATCTCCACCATCGACTCGAACTGCAGCTGGCTGAAGTTGTTCTTGGCGAGCGAGAGCGTCTCCACGCCCGGGAAGTCGATCGTGTACAGCCCGTTGTCGAAGAACTTCCACGTGCGGAACAGATCGTCCCGCAGCAGGTCGCACTCGACGAAGCGGGCGACGCGCAGGTTCGGCATGTGCTTGAACAGCGAGATCACCCGTTCCCGCCAGATCATACACTTCTCGAAGGTGATCTCGCGCACGAACACACCGTAGTTGAGCCAGAACTTGCTGTGCACGTTCAGCTTCACGCGCGACAACTTTATCAACGGGTACTTCCGATCGGCCAGTATGAGATTCCGTACCGGCGGTTTGAAATCGTCGAAATCCACACCGACCAGATGCAGCACCATCTGCTCCGCGAACCGGCAGTACTTGGACGCTTCGTACCATTGCCGGCACACGAAGCACGCCGACCGTCGATCGCCCGGTGTTAGGTACCGGAATATCTGCACGACCAGCTATTCGACGATGGGCGATAGAGGCGATTAGTTTCACGATCGGTCAATCCGGCTGGAACGGGCAACAACACACCGGGTCACTTACTTCCACCGGGAGCAGCTCGAACTGGGGCCGAAAGATCGGTAGCGGTTTTCTGTGCTGGTAGCGCATCGTCACTCTGGCGGCTACTGAACCGTGGTGCTCCGATAGCCGATTAAATAACACCGAACGGCTGCTCGCCGCCGGCTCGTACAAGGAAGAACCGCAACGACGACGAGTGCCAAGATGTTTGAAATCTATTTATCGTGCTTTGTTTTCGCTGTCGGTGCGGCGCCTATTTTGAGGCGGCAAAACCTTGGCATTGCTCTTGATCGGTTATCGGCTACTAGCATGCCGTAATGGCCCGGTAGTGGCTTTCCCTTTTCAAAACCCCCGCTCAAACTGTTAGCACACAGCGAATGAAGCCGAACAAAAACCCCACACTCACCTTTGCGCACGATTGTAGGTTAAGATTGCGGAGCTCCTGGGAGTAGCAGCACAAATACTGCAGCGAGGTGTCCGTGATGGTGGCATTGCTGTCCAGATCCAGGACCTGTAGGTTCTTGAACATCAGCACGAGATAGTACATGGAGTAGTCGCTGAGCGTGTTGAGCAGCGAGAAGTAAACCGCGTCCATGCGTCGGGGTCGTTTCCCCAGAATGCCAACGCGCATGCCGTAGTCCGAGATGCGGTCGCAGCTCGAAACATCCAGCACCCGCAGATGCTGCAGTGTGTGCAAATCCTGCACACCTTCGTCCGAGAGCAGCCAGCACCGGCGCACCTTCAACACCTCCAGCAGTGGACAGTTCTCCACGATCAGCTGCAGGCACACATCGTTCACCCCGATCGACGACGTGAGGTCCAGATGCGTTAGCTTCGTTTGTACGGTGAAAAACTTCAGTATGCCCGGATCCTTCAGCGGAATCCGATCGGTGTACGTGACGGTGAAGTGCGTCAGAAACAGTCCACCGATCTCCGCCAGCAGATGCCACGCCACGTCGTCGAAGCACGGGATGTCGCTGATGTTGAGCGCTCGCATTATGTGCCGGTTTTTGCTCACCAACCGCAGCACGCGCGAGATCATCGTCATGCGGCGCGATAGGTACAGGTTGATGAAGCAGTTCGACACGTCGATCGACTCCAGCGCCGGGGCGGCTTCGATGAAGCGCTCGAAATGGTACTCGTTGTAGTAGTCGCACGCCGCCAGCGACAGATGCTTCAGACGGGGCAACGTGAACGGAAACATCGGCTCGTCCGTGCTGTAGTCGAGCGTCCAGTGCTTGAACAGCTCGTCGCACTGCATCAGCTCGAGCCGCTCCAGCGCCGGCAGGTGCTTCATGATCGTGATAAACTTTTTCTTCCGAATCAGGCAGCAGCGGAGCGTCAACTCCTTGATGTACAGACCGTTGTTCAGCCAGAAGTCACTGTGCTTGGTAAACTCGACGAACGTGAACGTCAGGTAGGGATACGTTCGCAACGGCTGCGAAAAGTACTTGATCGGTCCTTCCTCGTCGTTGAACTCGATTCGATCGAAGTTGAAGTACATCTGACGCTGGAACGGTTCGTAGTAGTGTGCCGCTTCCAACCATCGCCGGCACGTTTCGCTTGCCGCAAGGCGATCGCTCGCATTGAGCTGCTTGAAGACCTTCAGAATTAGCTCCATCGGCAAAAGATCGAAGCGGGCAGTAAACCGACCATCGCAGCTGAACGGTGCCATCCAGTCGCAGTACTGCACCGGCACACTCACGTTCTCCTCGGCCGTCGGTTTCCACTGCAAGTCCGGGAAGAGCGTAAAGATGCTGTCCCTCTTCCGTTTCTCCTCCTGCTCGGCCGCTCGATCCTTTTTCGTATCGGACGATTTCCTCCTGCTCGACGACGCTGACGCTGGTGGTTTGGAGGAAGCAGGTTTCGATTTGCCACCATCGTTCAACTCCCCCGCCGTCTCCTCCGCGCTGGTCATCAGTTGATCGAGCGATCTTGATCGTGGGAGCACCTGTGCGGGTGGTTTACGCGCTGGCAGAAGCACACTCACTGGGCACACAAAATCCATCGCGTCTCGATGCATGCGTGCCGGATGGTAACGACTAACTGAACGGCAAGGCTGAACTGAACGTGCCTACGACTTCCCCGGGCATGGGCCGGCCAGTTGGGACTAGCATTAGTTTAGATCCTTCTTGTTGCCCTTCCGCGGATTCCGCCGAGCTCGATCGAGTATATTTATCCACCCCGCGATCGGATCCGAATCAGCGCAGTGCATGTTATGCAATTTACTTTGCTTTCGGTAGCGAATCTATTGATAATGGTTTGCCGAACGAAAGGGAAAGCACACCCGAGGAAAAAAGATCGGATTTGGCGTGATCTGTACACAAAACCTCGAGTCACTTAAGGGTTAATTGTGCCGCACTGGGCACCTAATTGCGAACTTTTAGGGGTAAAATTGGTGGAATGAGGCATTATATACTAACAAAATGGTTTTCCATTCCATTTTTAACATCGTACACTTTAAGGCATTGAAATATGTTAAGTTGATTTGTTCAGAAAAGGCAGGTCAGATTAAACATATTATCAAAAACCAATCTTAAGCTGTTCACCGCAAATCGGAGATTTTAAGTATTTAACTAGACAAAGTAAACGTAGTTTTAGTTTAATTTAATCTAGTGTTTGTTTATTTCGTGGGGCGTTTTAACAGTTCTACAAAGAAACATTTAAAACGACTTAATCGATAAGGATTATTATAACTTTCTCTCTTAAGTCTATTGCCGTTACGATGTCGTAAATATAGTTTGAAGTTTTTTTCGCCTTCTAGGATGTTGGTAGTTGTTACTCCGACGTACCTGTAATAAGAACAGTTGAACTAAAGTTATACACAAATAACAAAGTCAACACACTAAACAAAGCACACTGAGAAACACCGGACACCTGGGGACGTAAACCACACTTCGACGCACCGACTTTGGGACACATCACAAACAAGCTAACACTTGGGTATATTACGTAGTGTGCCGATTTTCCTCAATCGCTCCGGTGCATCCTTCGGAATTTTGCAGCACCCGCGAATGTAGATGTACCGGATCACCTTTGCATACTGCACGAGCGCATCGACACTCGCACCGGTGAGCAGGGGCAATCGGACCAGCTTCAACGAGCGAAGCCGCACCAGGTTCTTCGCCATCGCTTCCACGCACCGATCGTTCACGTGAAAACAGTCACTCAGATCGATCTGCTCCAGTGCGGGACAGTTCCGTGACATTGCCTCGATACCCAGCTCCGATATCTGAAACGAATGAGACGCATTAAACGGGTGATCTCCTTCTTGGATGGTCCCACATACACACACACACACATACACAACTCAGCTCACCTGAACGCAGTGCGCTAGGTTAAGTTCGCGCAGCTCCCGAAACCGGAACGAATGTGTCAGCGTGAAATCGGTCACTTTGAAGCACCCGGACAGCTGCAGCTCCTGCAGGCTTCGCAGCTCGCTCACGGCGAAGGTCGTCTGCACGTCCCAGATCTCTATTACCGCCACCGCAAGGTTCTCACCCGTCAAACCCGCGTCTGAGATCTTTTAAAAGATCGAAAACATGAAAACCACCTCACTGAATCATAACAAACCGGCTTTACTCACCTTCACGCATCCATTCAGCCTGAGCGTGCGGAGACACTTTAGATAGCAGAAAAGGAACTGCACCGACGTGTCGTTCATGCAATCCGACCCGCAGAAATCGATCACCGTGAGGTTCAGCAGCGTTAAGCAGATCTTCAGGATCACACTGTCCGTCAGCCCGGGCAACATGCTCAGGTACAGCTGGCTCATCCGGTCACGTCTGCGATCGACGATCGCCTTCATGAACCCTCGGTCGCTGATCTTATCGCAATCGGAGAGATCGAGCACCTGCAACCGTTCGAGCTTGTAGATCGATTCCACGCCGAAGTCCGTCAGCAGCCAGCATCCGTTCAGCTTGAGCGTTTTCAGCAGCCGCAGCGAGCTCGATATTTCGATCAGCGCAAAGTCGGTGAGGTTCAGGAACGACGACAGATCCAGATGCACGATCGCCGACTGGCAGCGCAGTATGTCGATGATGCCCGGATCCTTGATCGGTGCGCGCTCGAAGAACGACAGGCTGATCTGGCTCAGGGACATGTTTTCGATCTCGGCAAACTGCTTCAGAAACAGATCGTCGTACATGGTGTAGCTGAAGTCGACCGATTGAAGCTTCTTCTTGCGCAGCTTCATGATCGCCAGGATGGTGGTGAGTATCTTGACGCGCGTCGGTGCATCGATCTGCTTCAGGCACTTGGAAATCTCGAGCGCACCAATGTTCGGACCCATCGCGATCAGATAGTACAGATGTTCGACCGTGAACGCGTTGCTCTTCCGTAGCGCCAGTTTCCGCAGGCACCGACAAATCGGCTCGATGCGCTTCATCTCGACCGGCGTCCAGGTTTGGAAGAACTCGTCCGCCTCCTCCAGCACGAGACACTCGAGGAAGGGCAACCGTTTCAGGATCATCGTCAGCTTCGATTTCGTCAGCGTCACACAGTTGCAGAACGTGATCTCGCGCAGATTCTCCCCGAACACGTCCCAAAACTCGCTGTACCCGTTGAACTGGACGCGCGTCAGCTTGATGTTGGAGAAGTGGCGAAAGCTGCGCAGGAACAGTCCGATCGGAGGTGTGCCGTCGCAGATGCTCACCTCCTCGAAGTGGAAGTACACCTCGTCGAGAAAATCCCGGTGGCCCATCGCATCGAACCACCGCTTGCAGGTGAGGGCCGCCGAATCGCGATCTACCGAGTTGAGAAACCGAAAGATGTTGAGCAGGATCTATCGGGAGAAAAAAAGAGAGAGAGAGAGAGAGAGAGAGAGAGAGAGAGAGAGAGAGAGAGAGAGAGAGAGAGAGAGCGCGGGAGCGAGAGAGTTCGAAAGGATCACAGCTTACCTCCATTGGAAGATTGTCAAATCCGGTGCGAACACGCGGTCCCTTCAGGTTGATGTAGAACACATCGTCGTGAAAGGGAAACACACGATCATCGACTTCTTCGATCGGTTCCGCTGCCACTGTCAGCTCCTCTTCGCTTTCCTCCTCGTCCGACTCCGCACCGTGCCCGAACCCGTAGTAGTGCAGATTGAACCAACTCTCGATTGACATCTCCATCTCGGCAGCCGCTCAGCGATCGCGGTGGAAGTCACAATGGTCACTGGCCGCCGGATCGACCTCGAGACAAACCCATCATTCATTTCCGCCTTCGACGCGTGTTCGCGTGATCGTTCGGTAAAAGGCACTATTATTAAACATCGCACACCCACGATCGTGTAAGCTTTCAAGGGGGGAGAGCCCTTGGCATTGACAGTAAAAGGGGAAAAGCGCATGCGCAGACGCAGCCCACGGGACGCGACGCCGCGCGCATCGATCCTCGCGATTTGTTTACAAACAATATGCGGTGCGGTTCTCAGCCATTGTGTCATCGTTTCGCTCGGGCGGCCACCCCATTTCGTAACGCGCAACATTCCAACGCAAGCGGAGGTTTCGAAATAGCTATCGCTCATCGGTCGGTTTTATTGTGCTTAATAGTAACAGCTCTCGCCGAAGGCATTGTCCTGCCTACCACTCAACGTAGATCGCCTTCAGCGAGGAAAGGTGCGCCAGGCGCTTCTTGGGTTTTTTCAGCCGCGGACACCCGCTGATGTGAAGGAACTGTAGGAAAACTTCAAGCGCATGAGAGCAACGTTGGAGCTGTTGAGATGGACACGCGGGACGAAGGACGACAACTAGGGTGCTAGACGGGAACGAAGCTTACCTTCAAGTAGCTACAGTTTCGCCCGATGATCTCCAGGCAGGCGTTCGTCAGCAGCGCGCACTTGTTCACCTTGAGCGTGCGGAGTCGCTTCAGGTTGGCGGTGAGCATCTCGATGCAGTTATCGTTCACGCACGGGCACTCGCTGATGTCGATGAATTCGAGCGCCTTTGCCGTTTGGCTCAGAACACTTATGCCAGCTTCGGAGATCTGCAAACGGCAACGTAAGAACAGTTCCGTAACTTAATGTGGAGATCACTACGTAAACTTCGCAACACACTAAAGAAATGCGTAATTTACACCATTACAGTCATTGATCGCCACAGTTCGCTCCCTTCCCGTACCTGATAACAACGCGCCAGATGAAGTTCCTTCAGCTCGGCCAACTTGAACGCGTTCTGCAGCGACAGGTCCGAGATCCGGTAGCATCCGATCAGGTTGAGGACGCGCAGCTTGAACAACCGATCGAGCGGGAACACCTCCTCTTGGTCCCAGGTGATCATCGGCTTGACCGGCAGATCGATCCCGGTCAGTCCGGCGTCCGAAAGCTTCGTACAACAGTACAGATGCAGCTGCTTGAGCGACACCAGATAGTAGTTGATGTACTGCATCGTAGCGTCCGTGGCCGCGTTTGGGCTATTGCTAAGGTCGAGTACCTGTAGCATCTCGTAGTTGAGCGTTACCTGTATCAGCGAGTAGTCGCTAAGGTTGGGAAGTTCGCATAGGTACAGCTCTTGCAGATTTTTCACCTTCCGCCCAATAACTTCCCGGTACATGGCCCGATCGGAGATGCGGTAGCAGTTGGACAGATCCAGCACCTCCAGGTGCTCGAGATTGACGATGTTTATGATGCCTTCGTCCGTCACGAGAATACAGCGGCGCAGTTTGAGCGTTTTCAGCTTCGGCAGGCAGGTCGTGATCAGCTCCATCACCTCGTCGGTAATGCCGAGCGAGGAGGTAAGATCCAGATGCACGAGATTGGTCTGCCGCACCAGGAAGCTGATGAAACCGGGCGCTTTGATCGGATGGCGACCCACCTTCCACTCCAGGTCCTGCGTGATATTTAGGTCCGGCTGTCGGCGCAAGAGATCGATGATCGCCGCCGGGATTTTATCACAGAACGTCATGCTGAACGTCTCCAGGCTTAGCCCGTCGATCATGGACAGCGTGCTGAGGCAGATGTCGTCGATCGCGAGCGTCCCGTTGAACTTGAGCGTCTGCAGCTGGAACTGGTGCATGTTGATGAAGCGCATGATGTGCTCGACCATCGCGACCCGCCGGTGCGAGGCGATCATTTTGAAGCAGTTCGACAGATCCAAATGCGCAATATTCGGAGCGAGCGTCATCAATTTGTTGAAGTGCAGCTCGTCCAAGAAGTCATTGTTCGTGAGCGACACATCCACCAGATCCGGCAGCACAAAGTGAGACTCGCAGCAACTGGTGCGCTTCTCGAAATACCACGACCGAAACAGTTCGTCGCACTGCTCTATTTTCAGCTGGCGCAGATTTGGCACGTTCTCCAAGATGTACAGCAGCTCGGTGTCCTTGATCAGGCAGTTCTTTATCGTCAGCTCAATCACGTGCTCTCCAAACCGCGGCCAGAACTGGCTATTGCCGTAGAACGTACACGATTTGATCGCGATGCTCGGGAAGATGCGAAACGCACCGAGAAACGACTTGATCGGGGGCTCGTAGTCGGTGAAGTTAACGTTGGTGAACTTGTAGATGACGCGCTTGCTGAACGGCAGATAGTAGTGGGCGGCTTCCATCCACCGGTGGCACGTTTGGCCGCAGGCAAGCCGATCATCAACCGAGATTTGTTTCATCACTTTCAACAGCAGCTGTCGAGAACATTGAGGATACACATTAAATTCGAGTCTAGTTTTCACCGAGATAACATCCCGTCACGACCTACCTCCATGGGCAAATAATTGAACCCCGTATAGATCGGCTCCGGTGTCGGTTCTTTCGGTGGTGCAATTTTGGGCAACCCCTGCGTGACCTGTTCGATGCCATTCTTCATCTCCTGTTCGGTGCCTTGCTTCGAAAAGGGCAGCGTAATCATCTCCACTGACGCCGGCGGTTGCACGGGTATGTTGTGGTTTTTAGCAATAAAGAAATCCATCATTCTGTACGCACTGGGTTGCTAATGTCTCCGCTGGCGACGTTCTCTTCAGGAACCGTCTTAACCGTAACAACTCACTCAGCTGACTGGTGCGCTGGTTTCTTGAAGATCGCTTTCATGTCGGAAGCTAACAGATCCCGACGAATTAAAAATAAACCGGCAAAAACGGAACGCCGATGCAGACAAACATCCGAAAGCGACGCGGTGAGCAGATGAGTTCGCATGAGACGTTGCCAAAAAAAAAGATTGAAAAGTAGCTTTCGATCGTTCTGAACGTTGGCCCCGGAGGAGGGCGGCAGGGGGGAGAGAGCGTATCGTTGGCGCAGCTTACACGCACCTTTCGTTAGACATGCAGTGAAAACAACAACTCAGCTTCACGCGTTAACTTGTTACACATGAGTTAAATTGTTGTGTTGAGAAGGAAATACAACGGGTAGAATATAATGTGATTGTATTCTTCACATATGCATCTAATGTTGTGCTTGATCTTTCCTAAAATCAGAGAACAAGTTTACTTTAAAACAAACAAGCAATATGGTCATGATGTTTGTAAAAATGCAACACAGATCCTTAGGGCTCATCGTGTGTTCTTTCTCATGCAACGGTTTTTTAAACAGCAAATGACAGTCTACATCTGCCAGCATATACTTTGACAGCCGTCCAGAGTGACAGCATCGTCGAGAATTGTAAACAAACCCACGAGTTGTGTTGAAACATACTTCGGCGGCCGGCAAAATAAATTTTGACTAAATTGAACTCAAACGCAAATTATCGCAATGTTCCATATAGCTCGTGCACCTTTATTGCGGTAAGGCTTCCCAGATCATGTTATTTTCATTGTTTAACTAACGTTTAACGCTACTGAAACCGTTTGTTGTTGCAGGTTACATAAGCTACAAAGCCTACGGGTGGTGCTTTCCAGTGGCGGATTTTCATCCGATTCTTCCGGCACACCGGGAGATGGTGGAAGCAACGATAAACCAAAGCCACCGCCAACCGCCCGCAAGCCCGTTGATGCTGAAGATGAGGGAAAGAAGTCGTCTGCCGCCCTGAACCGGTTGAATGAGCTGCTCGCCATGATGAGCACCGAAAGTGAGACGAAATTGGTGAAAAAGGTCGATCTGCCGCGTCCGAAGTCGAAAAAATTGAGACAGAATAAAGAGGAATCGGATTCGGACTCCGATGGTGAGGACGAACGACCGAAGGATCTCGCACAGGCCACACGCAACGTTGCCACCGCACTAGGTGGTGACGCGAAGCAAACGGAGAAAGAGCTGCTATCGAAGCTGCTCGGTACATCTGCGACTGGTGGTGAGAATAGCCTGAACGACATCATCACCGGCATGGCGGTAGACCGGAGTGTAAAAAGTGCTGCAAAGGAAAAGGGAGATCTCACGCGTAGCACGTTGGTGAAGAAATCGATCGAGTCGAAACGCACCAAACAACAGAAACGTCCGGTGGAGGAAGGTGAACAAGGAACCGGCTCAATGGCCCACAAAGAACGGTACGAGCGCAGACGTGCTAGTCCGAGACAACCACCACAAACTCCCGGTGGTCCGGGCAGCGTGAAACTGTTCACCGAAGAACCGTTGGGTATTTTCACCGATCTGGCAGCACTCAAGGAAAGTCCCGACATGCTCCGAACGTGGCAGAAGCTAAATGAACGCGAATTACGACTCGCGGTGACGCATCCACCGGCAAACTACTTCCAAAAGATGGCCCTCTGGACGGAGCAGGGCAAGCTGTGGCAATTCCCGATCAACAACGAGCAGGGCCGGGACGAGGAGGCTAAGGTTCCATTTACCGAGCACATCTTCCTCGAGGAACACCTCGAATCGTGGTGCCCGACGAAGGGTCCGGTTCGCCACTTCATGGAGCTGGTGTGTGTGGGCCTATCGAAGAACCATTACATTACCGCGCAGGAAAAGCGCGAACACATTCACTGGTTCCGAGATTACTTCGAGCAGAAGAAGGACCTGCTAAAAGACATTATCGTAACGGAGGCCAGTGCTAGTGATAAGTCGAAGGAATTGGAACAATAAATCGATAAGTGTGTGTTTACGTAGTGAAACTTCAAGAGCGTTCGTGAAAATCGATCGATGTTTTTGTGTTTATTTCCTAATGATTTCCAACGTCTGTATTTTGCGTCGTGGGACAACAATCGAACCGAAACAGCGAATACGGGCGCGTGAAAGCAATATACGGTCAACATACAATAAATGCGTGCGTGATTTGATCGGCGTGTATGGCTCCCCATCCCCCTCTGCTGCCTCCCCCTTTAACCTTCACCTGGGCACGGATACAGATATTTCTGTAACACCACCCTGTGCCTCTGTCCGGTTTGTTAGCCTTAACTACAACTAATTATGAGTAACAAAATCCTACCGCGACGGATCACAACACACACGAAATGCGTGCGCAGGAGTAAATAGAAATTAAATAGAAGAGAAAACACGCGCCGAAAAAACTCCAACGGACATAATAACTAACGCTAAAGCTTGTCGAAAAAAAGGCGTTGCACGTTTTCCACCAGCGGATCCTAAAGCTTGATTTTTATGTTGCTTATGTTGGGTCGCAAATCAGGAAGACGAAAATGAGAGATTATGCTTGCAGTAGTGTCAAACAGGGTGAGTGTGGGAGCTGGGAAAGCAACATCATAGTAAAACTTAGGCTAATTCCAACACGTGCGCTTATGTATCTGTATGTGTGTGGCTTTTTTTTTTGAGCTGTACCACCAGTCGATCCGCTTATACACTAGTCCTCTACTGGAATGCGGGAGATGATGCCAGACTGGCTCGGGCCGATGATGTCTTAGAATAGAAGAATACGTTTCTCCACCGTCTTGCGGCAGATCGGGCAGCCGTCGATCTGGTCGCCACACATCTGGCACGTACCGTGACCGCACAGGAACACCATATTCTTGATCCGATCAAAGCACACCGGGCACATCGTCTGTGGTTGTGTCGAGGACAAGAATATTAATTACATTTTTTTCTGAGCAGGCTTTAAATTCTCGAACAAATATTAGTTAAACAGCAATAAAACCGTTCGTTTTTTTCTCCACTACACCAATCAAGACAGAAAAACAAACCCAGTTATCTCATTGATATAACTCACCTGCTCCTTAATGTCCTGCAGCTGTTGCTGCAGCTTTTGGAAGTCGTCCACGAGGTTGAGATTGTTTGGCGCAATGCCCGACGCGCCGGTGTTGTTGGTGGTCGTAAGTGGAGTTGCGTTGTTGCCGCCAGAGCTACCAGGCACGCCCGCCATCAGTCCATTGTTTCCCATCATACCACCGCCGCTCGACGAACCCCCGAGCGAGCTGGTTGTGTTCGGTGACATTGTGTTGTTCATAGCAACGCCAAGGCCTGCCTTGTTCGTGCCCTGCAGCAACTGTTGCTGCTGCTGCTGTTGCTGCTGGTGCTGCAGCTGCGATGCGTTGTGATTGTGCAGATGATCCTTCTTGCCGTCCTCAGCGTGATGCTGTATGTTGATGACACTGCCCGGGCCGCCGCTGCACACCGTCAGCGGTACCATCTGCTCGAGCTGCGTCCGACACTGGACGCACTTCTTCATGATCGGTGCACAGTGTTCGCACGCGACCATATGGCCGCACGGTTTGAAAAACACCGACGCCTTCCGGTCCGAGCACACGAGACACTCGTCGATCTTTTCCCGCGACAGCACCGATTCGCGGCAGATGAGACACTTCTTAATGCGTGGCCCACAGTTTTCGCAGCACACAACGTGTCCGCACGGTTTGAAGACCGTATCACGCTTCTGGTCTGAGCAGAGGAGACACTCGTCGAGTGGGCCGCCACCGCTGGTGCCGCCAGCAGAAGCACCGACGGCAATGGCAAGTCCTCCACCTCCACCACTGCTACCGCTACTGCCACCGGATGCGTTGTGATTGACGCTCACGTTTGCGTTCGGTTCGCCCGTTACGTTCGGTTGGATGGACATTTTGCTCAGTCCCATCAGCAGGTTCGCATCGATCTGGGCGTGAGTAAGCCCACTGGAGCCACTGGTGCTCGGCAGGCACGAGGAGGACGTGGATGCGGTCGGTTCACCCGATCTGCTGCCACTCGGACGCACCAACGCCGATTGCATGTTGGGTCCAACGGCGGTGGCAACTCCGCTTGCCGCCGCCATATCCATATCGTCCGTCTTACGTTCGTTGTAGCATTTGATGAGCGTTTTGCAGAGATTCGGATCGGGACACAGGTCGAGCGGTGTCTGCAGCTTTCGATTCTTAATCGTCAGATCAGCCCCGTTCGCCGCTAGGAAGCAGGCTATCGATGCCGATGCTTTCTTGTCAGTGTTCTGTAAATTCAGATAAATTCATTAAAATACATCCTCACTCCTCACTCCTCAAAATCCTCACTTACATTCCTCAACCCCATCAGTATCTTGCCAAATCCTTCCACGTCCTGCAGCTGGCGCAGCTGCGACAGCGTATGGTGCCGCAATGCCTCGTGCAGTGGCGTATCGCCGTCCTTATCCGGAATGTTCAGATTGGCGCCCTCGCGCACCAACAACTTCACGATCTGCACGTGCTGCCGCTCGACCGCCAGATGCAGCGCCGTCTGCAGGTTCACATTCTGGCAGTCCATGTTGGCTTTTCCCATGCGCACCAGCAGCTCCGCGATCTCCACGTGATTGTTCAACGCGGCCAAATGCAGCGCCGTGTAGCCGTCGTCCTTTTTCTCCTCCACGATCCACAGGCGGTTCGTTTTGGTGAGCAAAATCTTCATCGCACTCGGATTGCCCTTCAGTGCGGCATGGTGCAGCGCGTTGAAGCCATTGTTGTTGGTGAGCGTTATGTCCGCCCCGTTGTCGAGCAACAGAGACAGCATGTTGTCGTGCTCCTTCGAAATCGCATCGTGCAGCGGTGTGTCACCCTCCGAATCTTGCAGACTCGGATGGCTGCTCAGGTCGAGTAGCGTTTTCACCACGTTAAAGTGTCCCTTGTTCACGGCAATGTGCAGTGCCGTTTGGCGCCGTTTGTTCCGGGCGTTCAAATCCGCACCCGCCTTCGCCAGCATCCCCATCACACCCGGTTCATCGCCGAACGCGGCATGATGCACCGCTCGATCACCGTCCTTGTCCTCGATCTCAACGTCCGCGTTGTAGCGCAGAAGCACCTCTATCACCTCCAGATGTCCGTTCTGGCTTGCCGCCTGCAAAGCCGTATGGCCGGCGAACACACCGTTCACATCCACCTTCACGATCGAACCACCACCACCGGCCGTTTCACCCATGCTGGTTGTCGACGACGACGACGAGGGCGGTACGTTCTGTTCCCGGCCCGTCGTACCGGCGAGAAATTCTTCCACCTTCGACTTGTCCCCGTTGGCGGCGGATTTTACCAGCTCTTCGGTGGTATCACCGGACGCGTGCGGTTCGAAGAGCTTCTTCAGTATGGCCGACAGCCGTTCGCCGTTCGTAGTGACAGCGGTGGCACCATCGGAGGAGGAAGCCTAACAAAAAGGAAAGGATTAGAGCGATTTGGGAGGGATCATTACTATGTTCCATTCTCTTACCACTTTCGTCACAGCGAGCGGATTGTACGTCCAGGATGTGTTGCAAACTTCTACCTTCAGATCGTTATCATGATACACCTGCTGCACGCGTCCGACCTTTCCAAGGGTCTGCAAAGGGAGTGGATATAATTTAGCAAGGGGTCTCGTTCTTTGTTTCGTTAAATCTATCACATTATGATTCCATTACTAGAGGCCATTGATCGATATTAGTAAAACGAGTACATGATGATCACTGAATGAAGCAAATCAACCCCACTTACCGGTACCATCGCTTCCGCCCACTCCCCATGTCCGCGCTGCAATATCTTGATGCGCTCCAAGTCGCTGCAGATCTTCACGAAATCTCCAACCGCAAACTGCTGCGGTTGATTGTCGGTCAGCAGCGAGACGGGCGACGAAACGATCGTCAGCACCGTCGGATTGAACGTCCAGCGGTGTGAGCTCGGGTACGCCACCACAATGTCGTGATCCTCGTCGATTCCGACCACCGTGCCGGTGGTGCTCAGACACTCGTACATCCCGTCCGTCCACCCGCCGTGTCCGTGCTGCAGCGACTGCACAATCTCAATGTCCAAATCCACCGTGACCTGATCGCCGATCTGGAAGTTGTGCGGTCCCCGTCCCGGGCCGTACTCTCCGAGGAGCGGCAGATGGTCCCGGTAGACCGTCATACCCTTCGCATCGTTCACCACCTTCAGATCGGCCATACCCTCGAACCCGACGCGGTACAGATTCTTCGCCCCATTGTCCCACACGACGTACGCAGCCGACCGGGGCGATGCCGACGACCAGTCCTGTATTTCGTTCACCTTACCCCGCCGCCCATTGCCACCGTCCTGATCCTCCCACTGCCAGTCGACACCGCGCACTACTCGCGAACTCGGAAAAATGCCCCTCACGGCGATCTTCTTTGTCTTCCGACGCGGTTCCAGCAGCGTTTTTTCGCCACCCGGCGTCGTGATGCGATGGAACCGGTGCCGCAGATGGTGCTTATCACTGTGATAGCAGATCGAGCATAGGTCGTAGTTGTTGCACTCAGCACACTTCCAGCGGATACCGAATATGGGTTGCTGCCGGCAGGTGTCACACATTGTTCCCTCGTGTTTAATACCGGTTGGTGCACTGTCCAGAATGCGCAGATCGTACGCACCGGCACACCGATAGTTGGCCGCCGTTCCATTGTCCCACACCACCACCACTTCCTCCTGCGACTCAAAGTTGCGCACCGTTCCGGCGTGTCCTTCGCCGCCGTCCTACGTGGAGCGCGCAGTGCACACCAGACCGAAAAGAAAAAGGGTGAAAGGTGAAAGAAAACATTAGTATTAATAATCGATTTACCGATTGCCGGAAGACGCGTCCCGAACTGGGAAGATTAGCACGTGCACTTGTAAGGTGACGCCGAAGCACAATCGAAGGCGGAAATCTTCCCCATCTTCGGTGGCGGGAACTTTCTTATCATCAAACGATCGGTCAAGGCGCATTTGTTGACGTCTCACCGAGACGCCCCCCGCATGTTTGTAGAATTCTATTTCCCCGTGCCCTCGCCAGGATGCCGATGGGTAAGCGGGCGGACAGCGGACAATCATTTCCATTTCTACTAAAGTCACATTGTAGAGTCGCATCATCCACGACTGGAAAAGACGCACAGTCCCACACCCCCTTGCTTGAGAAGCACCTTTCAGTTTTGTCGTAATTAAACACGCTCGTTACTTAGCCTCAGTGTTACGCGAAAACGTGATGGAGGAAAGGGAGACGGGGCGACCACCACAAAATGAGCACCAAGAAATGTCCGCAAAGGTCTCAGGTTTTGGTCAATTGTTTTCCATCTCCCCCCCCCCCCCCTCCCCCTCCACTCGCTCGTTCATCTACGCCTCCGGTGAGGTTGGTTGATTGATGAAATAATAAATTTTAAATTAACACACTTCACCATAGCAACCCTCCCCTCCCGTCGCAATTGTGGTGGTGGTGTGCATTACTGCAATTGGTGTTTTTCCGTCTCTATCTCTTACATGCACACAAACACACGCACACAATGCGTACATGTGTGCGAAGTTTTCTCATGGCCTTCTTTGCCTTCCTGCCACCGTCGGTTCTTGTGCACTTTCGGTAATGCTTTTCTTCCCTTTTGTTTTCTGCTGAGCCTTCTTCAAATCCGAGGGATGTTGGGAAGATGATTCCCTTTTGCGGTGCTTCCCAAGGCGTACCAAATCTCGGGATTTAATTTCACTACCTGCTGTTGCCTTTTTCTAGATGTGCTTTTACGTTTCACCATCATCAATAAAGTGATGTTTCCCATTTTTCGGAGCTAACGACACACACATCTGCATGAGTCGATTCCGTCTCGTCTCGTCCTGCCCTTTATGACCCGTAATCGTCGCGAACGTTCCACACATTTCCTTCCTTCTGGAACTGCTGCGAGTTCTCCGGATACGAAGGGGGAATTGTTGCCATCGCGACCGCGCTCTCTCACCTGTTTGCCCCACTTCCAGTCCGGCCCGCGTATGACCCGCGATCCGACGCCTTCCATCGTAAACCGTGAAGGTCGTGCCGCGGCCGCTACGTTCGCTGGCGCCGTTCCGACCACGTCCATGCTGGTGGTCGCTGCTGCTGTTGCTGATGCTGAGGATGATGTACTAGCGCAGGCCATCACATCCACCAGCACATCGGAATTCCGTGTGTCACAATCCGGGCGATGATCTATCGTAATCCGCACCGCACTCTACGCGGTGTACTGTTTAGCGTGGAAAATTCACACGCACCCTTGCTTTGCTCACTGTTTATTCTAATCAACACCAGGCACTAGAAACTTTCTCCGGGAAAGAAAACAGTGTCAAACGCAACAAACCGAACGGAAAACCTAAATTGTGTGTGAAGGGAATCGTTCCCCTTCCCTTACCACCGTAAACGAGATTTCGATTTGCACTCTATTCACTTATTGCACTAGTTTTCCAATCCAACTTCTGCTTATTCCATGTTAAGTAGTGTTTTAGATGGATTTTTCTCTAAAATTACAGAACGTAAACTATTGCACTATTGTCGGTTCGTCATCGTGTTCAGAAAAAAAGATGAAGAAAAAAATACAAAGGTTGTCTGGAGCGAAGCAGTGATGTAGTCTTGATAAATATCGTACATAACAAAATATATATTTTATACCAAAATATTATTTTCTTTCTTTCTGTTACGATTGTAAAATAGTTGATGCAAAATAGTGCATAAAGTATATGACTAACAGTTTATCGAAAAATTTCCCCAAAATCGAAAAACATGTTGGTACACCACTGCTTTCCAGTGCAAAAGGTGCCGTGCGTGTTCGAAAAATCGAAGTTTGGTTACATTTTCGAAACAGGCTTGAGATTATAAACTTTAAATATATTTATCAGAGTCATTTTGAACCTAACCAAAAAATAATTTGGATGATTATTTATGAAAAACTCCGTTATGCAGTTTTCAGACAACATAAAGTTATTTGAACCGGGTTTTGAATAGTGCAGATGATCGTTCCATAATCGGGTTATCCGGTAGCGGAATCATGTTGAAGTGTGATTAACCGTGTTTTTATTGTTTCCGCACTAGCGTTGTTCAACTTAAATAGTTTTATTCCTACAACAAATACAACAAAATACAACAAATCACCACCATCGCAAAAATACATTTTTTCATAAATCTCCATTTTAATCGCGCGTATCAATGCATGCATTCACTTTGCAACGCATCAACATGGGATAACTACAGTCAAGAAAGACTTTAAAATTGTGTAAGTCGTGCTGTAACCATATATACAATTCAAAATTTACAAATTTAACTGACCGTTTTTACAATCGTACGCTATCGATTCAATCAAGAATGATCAAAAATCCTCCAACGCAGACAGCAAAAAATAATCTCCTTCTCTCGGATATTCTTTCGAATACAACTTCGAATAGCCGTGGTTTAGTTTATTTGTTCAATGTGTAACGTTCTGTGACCCGATGTAAAACCGAATTTATTATATAGTAAGCTTATTACACTGCTCCGCACAGGCGACCATTTCTTCCTAATCCCTTCCGTGGGTTATGCTAGGATCGAAATCTTTTCCTACGAGAAGAACGATGAAAAGAGAGTGTGTGTTCGTGTGAGTGTGTTTGTTGTTTTGTACATTGCTTCTTTAAAATGACGATGAACGAACGGCATTGCGTCCTTGGTCGAATTTTCCCGTACGTTTGATGATTAAACTTGCAGCGGTTGCATTGCTATTGCACAAAACCAATGATCTGGGGCTGCGCAATAACACGTGCTTTAATTGTTTAACGTGAGCGATTTGTGTGTGAGTGTTTTTCCTCCAAGATTACAACTAATTGAACAACAAAACTTTCTTCCACACTTCTAAAACAACTGATGGTGTATGCGCACATATAGCATACGCACTATTTACCTCTAATCGCTGCCTGTTATAGCCATTGTAAAAAAAAACAAACAAAATGGTTGGAAGTTAAAGTTTGTACGTTCACTTACACAGTACAATAATTAAACATAAAATTGCCACCATTACTCAAGACTTAGCACAACAGTGGTCGCCCAGTGTTTGTTTCACTCTTGCTTATCGGTCTAAAACAATGGAAACTGTAAATTACGGTCCCGCACGTCCATACATACAATCGAAGTAATCAGTTTTTTACCCTTTTTTCGTTAACAAACAAGCAAGCTTAAATCGACAAATTGAATGTACTTTCTGTGTATAATAAATATATAAGCATACACACGCATCGATTGGATACACTATTATATTTTCCTACACCTCGATCAACTATGGGCCGGAGAGAAAATGGGTAGGGTGGCATCCACGCGCTCCACCCTATTTTTTCCCGGCACAAGAAATATAGAAATTCGACAACAACAAATTTTTACAGTGACTTTGTGTACAGTGGCTTTGTGTTGCTTTTCGCTCACGCACAGATCGTACAATCAATTAATTTAAGATAATATAAGATAACTTTGCTCTGTACATTAACGCCACCCGATGCGTTTCGATTGCACTTGGCCCGACCGAAGCTTTGCCCCAGGCCGAGCCGTGCGCCACACACGGCGGCCGTGCGTATCCTGACCAAAGTTGAAGAGATCGCGGCTTTCCAATTCCGTCCGATTACACGCACTAGGCATAATCCCACCAGCCAGCGGTGCCGCTGAGCACGCCGGTTGTGTTTTGTTCTAGGAAAATATTGTATGATTCATTCACGTTAGCAAACTACCGTCCACACTCGAAGCAAACGCGCGTTCTCGCTCTACGAGAGACACTGAAAACGAAAGACTGTACGCACACAGGACACATCAGGTGTTCCGGTTGTGGTTATGGTTGCTATGGAGTTGCGGCGGATAGTGTTGATCTGTGTTATTACTGTTCAAGAAACTGTTAGTGTGTATGTGTATGTGTGTGTGTGTGTGTGTGTGTGTGTGTGTGTGTGTGTGTGTGTGTGTGTT
>JXWZ01013639.1:0-23783 GCA_000956215.1 Anopheles farauti No. 4 | reverse complement strand
TGTGTGTGTGTGTGTGTGTGTGTGTGTGTGTGTGTGTGTGTGTGTGTGGTGGATTCAATATTCTCAATCGATTTTAAGGACGACGGCAGAAGTGGCAGAAAAAAATACTACCACAAGAAGGATAACAGGAACTTCCTGCGGCAAGTGAGCGATAAGGGACAGCTGACACCGACCAAATCGCTTCGACTTCGGTGGCGGTAACCGCACAGCAGTAATAACAAAAAAAAATAAAAGCGGAGAGATAACATGCGTCCTCCCTACAACACCGTAGTCGGATTTTGCAAGGTATCATGCTCGCGTCTCCGTCTTCCCGGCAGGATATCCTTTCGAAAGGAAGCACTCCTTCTCCTGCTGCTACTCCGACTCGTGCGTCGTCATTGTGTGCGGTGTGGTACAGGCCATTTATTTGCCCGTGATTTTTCCCCCAACAGGTGGCAGGAGCTGCTCCTCGCTTCCAACCCTTCCCGCGCAGAAGGCTAATGGGTGCTAAATGGCTGCTGGGGAAGACGGGAAAGAAAGAAAAAAAAGGCGCTGGCTCACCTTATGCTTGTCGATGTGCAGCGACCGGAGATAGGGATCGAACAGCAGCTTCTCCGGTTCCACGTTGATTGGTGACTGGCGGCGGCCCTTGTTGCACATGTTCCACTGCGGGTTGATCAAACCCCAGAAGGCGGGACCTGCGAAAATTAAATGCGACGAAAAAGAGGTTTAAAAGAAAATTAAAAAAGGTAGTTGTTTGTCTGATAGGCTGAGATCATCGCTTGGTGTCAATGTATTAATTTTATTTTTTTCAGTTATGGCATCACGTCAAGATAAAGATTGTATAAAGTATCTTTTACACCATTCTTTTAACATTTTAATGAATGATTTATGAATTTTATAGGCAAAACGTGAAATAAAAAAAAGAAGTTTGACTTCTTTTTTATCTGTAACAGTAATTCCCATGTTTATAAAATCGACGAAATGCTTTCCGTCTTCTGTAAAATACGTCAGATACGTCGTTCTTCTGTAAAATAAATCAACGTGCGGCGATAACCATAGATAAAACGTTTAACACAGATCAGCTGCTTGATCCGCCAGTACAAGCTAGCCTATCATAGCTGTTTTGTCGTGGAATGCTTTCATTTCTCCCCTTTCCACGCAAGTAGAAATAAAAAAAAAACTCCATGAACAACAACCGCCAACCTTATTTACCACCACCACCACCAGGCGGTTCAAGTGCTCGCTGGGGAGTTTTGCTCCACTTAGCAGTAAACATTGAAGATGCCAAGCCAAGGGGGTGGAGAAAAAAAAACAACGCGGCTGGCTTCGGTACGACCCGGGTTGACTGGGAGGGACCGTGACGTGAATCGAAGAATAATTCCGAAGTTTACGAATACCAAATTAAATTCCTTCCCGCGTCTCACTCAGAAACGGCGGGTAGATTCCTTAACAGGCTACCGATCGTCGTGTTGACGTGTTTTCTTAAGCAACGGAAAAACTGCTTTCATGTAACCCGTTGCTTGGTGTGATTATTTGTTTTTTGTTGGTCCAATTTAAAGGAGCGTAATGATAAGTTTCTAGCGAGGAGTGACTAACCAGCTATGGTGGTAAAATCAGTCTAGAAAGCCAGTAAAATGGCAGGCATGACTTCGGTCGTTACGCCAAATAGAAGAAGAAGAAGAAGAAGAATGATAAGTTTCACACGAATTAAACTAGACGCCTAATGTCGCCCGTTTAACGACGTTTTCCTTGTCGGAAGAAGCAGCAGAGAAGCGTTTCGTTCACGCAGTGAAATCGCTCGCAACTGAGCTATCGCAACGAGTTTTAGAAAATGGTAAGAATTCAACGAATTTTCCCACACTTTGAAGCCAATTATTTGTCCTTCCCCTTCCCATTTGAAAACCTCTTGGAAACCGGGAAGGATTTGTGTTTTTGGCTTGTAAAATTCCTCCTCCACCTTCACATCCTCTCTCTTTATCTCTCTCATTCCCATACCCAACGCGATAAAACGACCCAAGCACTGCGCCCGTAACAGAAAATTTATCAAATCCATTTGTTTGCGCTGCGCAAAGCGAGGAATATTATGCTTCTGTCGAATGCGGGCCGCCGGAATGTGGCTTCGTCCGGATTTTTACGGCTTCTGTTTGGGTTGGCTAGGTGGCCGACGGCACGGTGAATGCAACGTTACGCCCCGGGAGGCGAGCATTCCGACCGGCGCACCGGTGGAACGTTGGCGAAATTAATTTCTTCCATCCGCTGTGGCGGACCGCGTAGGTCGCTGGAAATTAAATTAAATGGCTGCAGCGTCGAGTGCAGCACGCCGATTTCTACACCAATAACTCAAAAAAAAACGGAGGAGATAATAGGGGAAACATTGAGTAAACACACAAAGTAGTGCAGTAAACAATGGGCTAAAAATGTTTCATTTACGCAATTTGAGCTAAAAACTCTGTACAAAAAAAGAAACATGCAATAAAATCGTTCTTTCGATTTATTGACAAATAAATACATATTCTATCGTAAAACCATGGGAAAAAATTACCACAAAAAGGACAAAAAACGTTTTCGAGCAATTTTCATCGGACAACTAAAAACCGAACAAGAATACGATTCAGGGGTAAATATTTTCGCCAATATTCGCCCTTATAACCCCACCGTGCGGTGGTATAGATTTTAAACATTTTCTATTACGAAAATATCACTTTATCGAGGTTTTCGGTGTACGTTGTTTATTTTTTTGTCGACCAGCGAAACTGCACCCGGTAATGGAGTGTTGCAGTAGCGAAAGTTGCAGTGATAAACCATTCCCGGAAGTGTGCTCAAGAATGTACGTTTGCACTTTGCTCTTTGGCGGCAGGAGAATTGAACAAACCGTTGCCGCGAAAATTCCTTCCTTCACTCCTTTCGCCAGGGGTCTCCTTGCGCGATAATCCAATAACAAGAAAGCAACAACAGAGTAAAAAAAAACACTCACACACACGCCATGAAATCGGAACCATCCATCGTTTCTTTTTATCGGAAGAAAGTGCTTAAGCAGAACAACAACTTATGCTAAGTGAAAACAAACATGTGTGTGTGTGCTCGTGGTCGTACACCTGGTGGTGGCGGGGTGTGTAAGATTTAATGCACGTGCGAGGAGGCCCATGAACATCGCAAAAGCAACCTCGCACCACAAAAGCCAGCCGGACGGAGGGGGAGTTTTCGAAAGACGAACGCCCCGAGGGCACGAGCGCGTTTGTTGATAAAGATGCCATCGGTACGATAATTTCATCGCAACCGCCCGACAAAGAAAACATGAGTTTTGTGTGCCGCTTGTTTCAGCGGCAGATGAGCTACGCCTGATAAGTGCGAACGGCAGGCGGCTGGATAAAGCGGAAATCACCTAAGGTTTTCCCACCGAAGCGTGTGTGAGTATGCGTGGTTTTTTTGCATTCATTTTAAAGCAGCGAGCGTTTTATGCCCTCCCGGCAGGGTTACGTGATGCATCGGTGGGAGGATCTCTCTCTCTCTCTCTCTCTCTCTCTCTCTCTCTTTTTCTCTCTCTTTCTCTCTCTGTATGTGTGTATGTGTAAATGCACACACTTCGCATTCCAATCCACGTACATGGAAAGACATGGAGACGCCTGGTGCTTTACGTTTTTTCAAAAAAAAAAAATCAAAGCCAACCAGCCCGCGATGGGTAAGACATATTTGTGCTAGACATGCAAAAATCCGCTTTCGCCGATCGCCGATTCGGCCGTCGAGGGCAGACCAGCGGCCGTACTTTACCAGTGCCGAGGGAAAAATAAAATAAAGCAAAAAAAACACTCACACACACAACACGTGAAAAGCAAACGGGTACGATCAAGATTGCATCGTGCCCGGATGCGCCCGGACGGCGTTGGTTGTGAATACGGAGCGATGTTTGCGTGGTTCGTGGTCTTCTAAATTGAAATGCCACGGTGAGGGAAAGATCGGCAGCAAAAGGAGAAATAGTTTTTAACAAATACTTGAAAACCCAAACCGTGTCCATTAGTAGCCAGGAAAGACCAGGCCCGAATTACACGAGCGTGCAACGATTCGATCGTGCTCGAGCAGTGGTCGTTGAAAATTTGGCTGATTTTATTCATCATAAAAGTTGTATTATTAAATTAATCAAAAATGTTCAAAATTATTTCTAATTAATTTAACCAAAATTAAATTTCTCTCCTCGAATGAAGTTCCGAACCGTACACATGTTAGGAATGGGAAAAAACGTCTAAAAATAGACAATGAAAGATAATCTAATTTCTAGATGATTTGTGAGAAGCATAAAAATAATGTCAACCTTTATCAAACCAATACTCAAATTCGTGCTTGTCAACTCTTCCACTTTAGCTCAACTGGCGACTCAACTGCTGGACGGAATTGAACAAGCCCAAATGAATTCCATCGATTGCACGGTTGTTTCATTGGATGAGGGATAAGGGAGTGCAGGGGTGGAGAAGAGGAGACAGAATGTGTAATTGACGACGTGCCATCGTCGTCAAATGGCTCCTTTTGTCGTTCTGTTTGGCGTTGAGGCCCATCGCGCACACCATCTCGCCATCTTCCAACGGCGGCCATGCAATCACCACGCTTCACTCGAGTGCCCATTCAAGTCAGCGACAGATACACACACACACACACACACACACACACACACACATACACACTGATTGTGAAGCTGTTTATTTGCCTTCACCACCAGCAGGCTCAGGGGAAGGGCGCGCGGTAAACACATCGTCACGGCGGTTTCACGGTATGACATGCTTCATGCGATGGTTTTTGCACCAGTTTGGTAGGCAAGCCTCCGAACACGGGCCCGGGAGTGACATGAAGTGGTTCGGCTATTATTTGCAGGGTTTTTTTTTCTTTTCGAACGGGCATTGCATTCGGCGTCGTCGCCAGCTTGTAATGGTGCTTGAGTAGCGTCAGTTGGATCTCCGATGCAAAAAGGAGTTCGATTTTTCCTCACCCGATGCACTCCGTGCGGGTGTTTTCGGGATGGAATCTAGCAAGTCTTACCTGAAATTCCATCGTACGTCCACCACTCCTCCCAGCTGGCTTTAACTTCTGCGAAAGAAACAACAAAGACAGAGAAGAAAGAAATGAGGAAAAAATAGGTATACGAACGACGCGAATTACATGAATAAAATATTTTAATTCAATCACGAATTTTAGCGTTTTCGCGAACTCGCTTCTGGTGCCTCCAAGGGCTTCGGCTGCAACGAATCACATGTGGCGGAGAATGTTGCTACCAAACCCTTTGCCCCGGCAGTTTCCCACGGATCTTTTGCTCGGGTTTCCTGCTGCCGCAGCAACAAATTGAGTGTTTTGTTGTGCAAGCCACGAGCACGTTGCGCACACAAAGATGTAAACTGCACCTCATTTCCAGCGCGAATTATACGCGGGCAGACTCTTCCGGCACACGGCCACGTAGAACGAAATTCGTAAGCGGAGATGAGCTGCTATCGTTACTAGCGCACACAATGAGGAAAGAAATTCGCCACAGTAATATCCGATTCGACGATCCATTTGCTCGCCTCGCCATCGCCATTTTGCTGACCCACATTTCGAGAGCACCCGGAACGGGTCAAATTTCTGCCCGCGCGCGCGAACCTCATCCCACCCCCAACAAGCTCGCAATTCCTCGCTGGCGGGGGGTTTGCTGTCTAATGTTTTCTTGAAATCTTTCATCGCGCTGCTGCCCGGTGACATAATCGTGCATACTTTCAGGCGATAAGAGTATACAAAAACAAACAAACAAAAAAATCACCGCCTGCTGCAGGAGTCAAATGTCGGCGCGTAATGTTTTCCGCACCGCTGGTGACGCGTGGACCGAGCAATCAGCGGCACGTGCCGCAACGCGCACGAGAAGTGCGACCAGCTCTCATTTTCTTTTTGTTTCCACTTTTAACCTCCCCCTGTACTCTTTTAGCGAAGTTAAAATTTGTCACCGATCACTGTTTTCTCGCAGGAAAAACGCGCAATGGGGATGGGCAGCACCCACCGTCGCCAACAGTCGATCACAAAGGGCTACTAAGTTGCGGCGGGGAACGAGAACGAGTCTCACGCAGGGCATATTTTGCTTGTAGTTTGTATCCGCGTGCCCATAAACAGCGATAACAGCAGAACTTTCTGTCCACTGCCCGCAATCCGGTCCAAAGGAGAAAAAAAAAGAAAACTCCGAAGAAGCATTAGAACGGTGGGGAGAGATAGAGAGCGCGAGCGAGAGACGAAAAAAGTGATTTGGAAAAATTTATGGAGGGAAGAAATATTTCGGCGTCAAAATGTCTGGCGCCATGATTATTTTATTACTCTCCACTCGTGCCGCCACGTTCCGCCGGGAGCACCACGCGCCCGTAAACGTCTGTCCTGGCGCCCTTCTTCTTTTTTTTTTGCTACCGCATCCTTCTCCTCCGCGGTAGTCGCCTCGTCATGGTTGTTGTAGCTATTTTGCCGTCCAACGCGGCTGAGGCAGCCGCAGTATCAGTGACGCTCCACTATCTTTGGCACCCCCTTCCCGGTATGCGTTGCCCAAGACGAGACACTCATCTTTTGTTTTCTTTTCTTTGCCCCCCACGCCACCTTCCCGCACTCCACCCGGGCGTCAATCAGCAGCCCGAGGGGCAAACGGACGAGCGAAACGAGTTGGCGTTCAACAATTTTCGGCTTTTGGCAAAGTGATTTTTGCCCCCATCACCCGCACGCCTTCCACCGCGCTGGATTCGATTTGGTGGATTGCTTTTCGAAACCCTCTACGTGCATCGTTTCTCGTTCTCTTTCTTGGGGATAATTTTTTCCACGTTTTCCTCCTCTTCTCCCAAGCCACGCGCCATTATTCGGTGCGCTTTTTGATGCTTTCCACAAGTTTTTTGTTTCAGCGTCGATAGATGAAGTCGTTCAAATGAGTCCAAAGCGCTCGAAGGATATTTCTTTCGCTGTATTCCTGTACACGCGCGCTTCACTACCGCCGCCGGTAAAATCAATGCGAAATGTTTTCCGACGATTGATT
Source organism: Anopheles farauti No. 4 (assembly GCA_000956215.1). Taxonomy (NCBI): domain Eukaryota; kingdom Metazoa; phylum Arthropoda; class Insecta; order Diptera; family Culicidae; genus Anopheles; species Anopheles farauti No. 4. Next base: position 16,786 of record JXWZ01013639.1, on the reverse strand, counting down.
CCGTTGGTATAAACACATACACACACACGAACAATTTTCTTGGCATTTTGCAGGCGCTCTTTAGGGAAGATCTTCCCTTCGCACAATGCCCTGTCTGGCACTGGAGATTCTTAGCTCCAGCTCGCCGGAATGCCGGAAGATGTCGTTGCTTCCTTGGAAACCGGATCCGCAATAAATGAACGGGTGGAACGGCTGAGTAGGTGAGGGCATGAGGTTGGTAGCGAAGCGAAATGAAAAATGAACCTTCGAAGCACGGTTTCTTGTGCATGAAAACAAAAAATGTTAAGGACGAGCAAGCGAGAAAGAGAGCAATTTGGAAAACGCACCCGATGCCATGGCTCATTGAAGTGAGAAGGGGGGGGGGATAGTTGAGTCATAAATTGGCATCAAAATAGCAAAACAACGGCGCCGAACAGTGTGATACTTTTACAAAAGAGGAAAAAATACGCGTAGAAATTCGTTCTCGGCAAGCGCGTTTTGCGGCTGATTTAGAGCGAAATTTTACAAAACATTTCTTTTGTAAAAGCTTCTTTTTTTTCAAAAGAGAAAAATAAAAATCTGTACTAGTGTTCAGCAATCCGGCCGGGACAGAACCGGGACGCGGTGCCAACGCGTCGTTTGGCAGCTGGCCAATTGGCCAATCGTGATTCTCGCTGGCGCCACAATTCCTGCCCAGATACAATGGAGGGTTCCGCTTCGTCTTTCTGCGGGGACGCACATTGTAAACAGGGCGATTGATTCGCAGACTCACTGGTGCCAGTGCATGGTGTAGGAAAAAATACACACACACACCCAGACAGAGCCCCGGCGGCTAAATAAAAGAGCAGTAAATCTGATATTCTTCCCAACGCGCGCCGCGCTCGGATCGAATGCGATAAACTGCAAGGAGAATGTCGATTTTCTCATGGCCGTGGTGGGGGAAAAAGTTGTTTTTTATATCCTCTAAGAACCAATTCACATGCGCTTCTTGGCTGTTTGTGTATGTATGTGTGTGTCTATGTGTATGAAGTGTGCATAATATCGGCTTCAGCGCTTGGAAGCGGCTATTGCAAAAAAGAGGTCAATTGAGATAGATCAGAACCACAATCGACAAAAAATAAAATAAAACCAGCACCGTCGAACGATAACGAAACGCTTGCACTGCTGTGCGCTTATCGAGGTCGACCGGGCGCCACAAAAAGTGGTGCCCATCATTAAGCAATATTCATGACGAAACGACATCGCCGGAGAAGGGGGAAAGCGGAGCCTTTTTATGTAACTTGCACCGAAGGATGTCTTCCTCGAGGATGTTGAAATTAAGGTTACGGCGGGAGTTGACGACGGAAAGAAGCCGGAGACACCGGAGTCTTACCGAACACCCGCACACTAATCCGTCCAATAAATAGCACTCGAAAACAGGGCCTGGGCGGGGGAGAAAAAACATCCAACCAACTCCCACCACGCTTGTTTTTTTTTGTTCGATGATATATCCTTTTATCCAAATGCCGAGGGTGTACGGTGGTTGTCACCAAGCAAAATGAATCACGACGACGACGACGACGACGACGACAACCACGACAACAACGACAACGCAATCTTCCAAGAGCGTCCTCCTCGTGGCTCGCATTAGCTGGCTGGCTGGCAAAGGAATATGATAATGAAACACAACATTATCATGCAGCAATTTCGCCTCCTCTCACGGTGCAGGCGGCCGCCCTCGTACCGTTCTGTAGAAGTATTTATTTTCGCTCCCCTCCGCCTCGCTTTCCCGCGCTCCAGATAAAGCACTAGGTGCTTACGTGCGACGCGTGTTCAACTTCGTGTGAAGGTGCATGCATCATCGTGCTCCTCCTCGACAACGGCAAAGTTGGCGAAATAGCTTCACGGTGTTCGAGACGGTCTGGGTTGGCGAGGCAAAGACAAAGGAAGCGCCCGGGCGTCACCGTGCAAGTTCGTCGTTGTTCGGGAGTGGGCAGAAATTACCGCCATTACAGGTTCACCGCCGATAGGACCTGGCGACACATTCGAATGCGGCCCGAAATGCCGCGGGAGTATTTAGTGCCGGGGGAAGTTGGGTTCAGTAAAAATGCTCCGTGGAGGAACTGTGCACAGTGCTTAACGCTAGCGAAGCTAAGATCCAGAGATACTTGAGAGTTGGAAATATTAAAAATCCAGATATCTGAAATATCACAGAAAACTTCAGGATCAACAGATCTAAGCGATCTCTTGGAGAGGAGATTAGAGAATTGCAATAAAAAAAAAAAACGAACAATAGATAAAAAAAAACAAAAATCATGAATCTTCCCAATCCTGGAGATAGTGGCAACGCTTTGTCTAGCACCGACTGTAGGAAATCCGTATCCGTGTACGATTTCTGCCGATCTTTGCTGGGGCATCTCAACTATTAATCTATCACAATATGAGATGAAGTATGTGCCAGCTTTTCACTCCCGTACGAAGCGGGTAGTCTAAGAAATATCTCAGTGTATGTGTGTGTGTGTGCTGTATAGAAGCTTTCATGCCGTTTACTATCCTATCCAAAAACCCATCGCCGGGGAAGTATTCATGAGCGCGAGGCGCAAAGTGGAGTAATAAATTGATATCGTTTCGAGAGTTTCGCAAGCGTTATTCATGTGTCTTTCCGCTTCGAGAGGGGGAAGAATGTGATGTCGTACGATATGTGCCTTTGTATGTGTGTCTATAATCTTGAAGGAATGTTGAATGCCAATATCGGAGAAATTTGAACGCAGAGCGGACTACACAAAAACAACAAAGAAGCGGAGCGGAGCGAACGTTGCCTCCCAAGGCAGATTCTTGTTTTCGGATCGATCGAGCACGGATTGCCTCGTGGAGCACCTTCCCTTGTCGTCATCCAAACCACCCACAACACACGTATATTAATAATGTGTTTGGAACTGGTCGCTCGGAAGAAGCAAAGCAATTATTGTCTCCGGTGGGTTGTATTTGTTTCCCGCGTCTACGGTTTTTTTACGGTTGGTATTCACCTTTTGTCTTCGATGCGAAATCGAATTAGCCGCTTGTGGTGGGTATTTGGTGCGCAACTTCCTTCTACCCCAGCCAGCGTCATCGATCATCGCTCGGAAAACGATTACCTTCGATCGAGGTAATGAAGTTAATTCATCACAATCGAGCCGTCAATGTCACGAAGGACGCAATTCCGATTCTTCCGCTCCGTTGGCGTTTGTTTTGGTCTTGCTCGTGAAGTCTCTGGAGGAGGAGCAAGAATATATTTAAGCGGACATGTCGGGACGTTCCCAAATGAGATCATTCAGCAGCATCGGTGCAGTGAATCCGTCACTGATTGAATGTAAGCAAGAGCATGATATATCGCTAGTGCACTTGAAAATGCGATATGATGGAGTACATTTGCAGACGCCTTCTGACTTGGACGTCCGTAGAGTTGGACCGCAACCACTCCAACTCATCGAAATGTTTTCAATGCATCAACCTCCGGGTCTTATTGCTGCCTATTCCGTTCGTCAACATCGTCATTAAGAATGGAGTGCGTGGATTGCAATAAGACATCACGCATCGACACCCGGCTATATCCTTTCTCGATGTTTTTTTGTTGTTTTGTTTAGCGGTTCTCATCAGTTGCGAAATCAAAAATCAAACCTACACAAAGTCGGCACCCGGCCAGGCCCGTCAATCAGGCTCGTTTGCGGATGAATTCTAATCAACTTTGTCCTGTCATCGAACATGCGGATTGGCTTCCGTAGAGTTGCCATACTGCAGCTGTGTACGAGCGCTTGGAGCGCCCTACCGATGGATGACAAACGCGAGGTTAGGCGACCGTTTGTGGGCGGTGCACGCGTAAAGATAAATAAAATATCCGTCGGCGTGACCGGATGTGTGAATGTGCGTACGTGCGTGTGTATGTGTGTGTGTGTGTGTATAGAGAAGGGAAGGTTAGTAGTACTACTTCGTTCCACTCCGTTCCCGCGCCCTCCTCCGGAAGTGGGCTGTCATCGCGTTTGCGTTTGCGATCGAAGCAAAACGACCCCAACATCCGGACCAGATGCGCGTTGGAAGTTAGGGGAGGCCCCAACATCCTCTTCCCCCTCCCACCAAGCGAGTGGAGAAGAGGGGAAAAGTTCCGGTTCGGTTTGGAATCTACATATTTAATGAATTTAGTGTCCGAGCTCGGCGGAGATCGGAAGCATTCCGCCTTTATCCGGTGGCATGGCTTCGGCCGAACGACACGCAAACCGCCGGCTACGAAAAATCATTTCGGCACGCAAAACAAAAACACCCAGCTCCTGGCGCTGAATAGCTCGGGCTTATTCATCCGTCAAATGCCCACACGGCCGGTTAACGAGCTGTTGACTACGTGTCGGATCACGTTTCACCCTCTTGGGAGCAGGCAAGTCCGATCCGGTCCGATGGGGAAGCGAAAAGCAGGAAAGCGGGGAAGGAAGAGCATGTTTACCGAGTGCGCGGGTCCGAGGCAGGAATTGCGCCATGTGGGAGTGTGTGTGTGTGAGAGAATCTCGAGGAAAGTGTTGTTCACGGCACGTACGCAATGACATAGTAGAGAAACCATCCGGTAGTGTATGAAATTAAATCAACGCTTTTGCTGTGGGACATAGTAGATGACGATTTGGGCATTTGACCGGGACTCGAATGCCCGGATGTTCCCGAGCATCTTCAGATTTGTACCGGATTTTATAAGGGGAAGGGTCGTCGAACGTCAAAAAAATTGCTCCGACACTCGTTTCTAGTGATTTTTATGTATATCACTTTAATATCGGTAGCCACCAAGCGTCGAAAAACGCTGGACTGTAATTTGATCTAAACCACGTTATGAGATTTTTATGAAAATGAATCCTAATTAGAGGTGGAAGTTGGCACCGGCTTTTAATTCCACGGTTTGTAACATGGAAAAATGGAGCTTCAATCGTGCCGACAGTGCCACACAACAAACTTCCCGGGGTTGCGCCCCTTGTCCGGCTTGAACAAATGCCGACGATGATGATGTGGTGCGTGAAGTTCGACCGGCAGGCGCAGCGCACGGGGCGAATGCAAATTATGTTTCTGTGGTCAGTGATATTTGCTCGACTGCCAGCACTCCCGCACCATCCCCTGCGTACGTTTTTGTCTTTGTGACGTATTTTACCGGCAGTCAAACAGGAAATGAAGTTGCAGTTTCGGTTTTGCACGCGCCCACACAATGGAATTGACTTCGGGTTCGGGGGTTTTGCGAGAGTGATGGCACCGTTGGTTGCATCGAGCTCCACCACAAAAAGCGGATGTGGCCTTGTGTCTGTTTTTAGTACAATGAACGACTGGCAGATCTCCCTCCTCGGCTCCGTTGTTGGGTTCTACCTTTTTAGAGCCTGCATTCATTAGTATCCAGTCATCAGCATAATCATCACCGAACGGTAGCAGCAATCGTACTTCGACATCATTTTTCTCTTCCGACGGCCGAAACACCGACCGGATATTGAAAAATAAGCCTGCTCGGGTGGTACCATCGTTATCGGGAACGGTTTTGAGAGGTTTAAGATATGCGAACTCTTTAAAGCACGCTCGGCTAGTTAGGTATAGGTTTTTTTTACGGCACCAGTGCCATTCTTCAGGATTTTCTTATTTGTATACCTATTTTGCTGATTATTTTTCCAATCGAACCTGATCCTGATCGAAAAGAGCTTTTAACCTTTCAACGTTTAGAAGCGATAGATTATTTAATTCTACTTCCCATCCCACCTGCCATGTTTGAGGTGTTGGGAAAGGCCGATAGTGTTAAATAAAAGAGGTTAAACAGCCCGACTTACCGTGTCCTAGGGCTACCAGGAAGCACACGTTCAGGAAGATTCCCGGATGCATTGTGAACTATGCTGCTGCTCGCTACTTGCCTCGCACCTCACACACCCTTTCTATCGCTCTATCTCTCTCTAAAAGCTCACACAAACACACCTATCGGGTTCGGCACGGCCTTAAACGGAGGTCGCCTTCGAACGCACCGTAAATACGCATTTGCAATTTGCAGCATTCGATTTTTGCACGCACACACGCAACCGAACACCCGAGATGTTCCCGAAGATTACGCTTGTGTTGTTCGGTGTTACTACACGTTCTCACGGCACGGGAAAGGGTTTGTTTTACTGTTACAAGCTACATAAACCGTCGCATTCTCACTTCGAGCGCATTCTGAAAATGAAGATAATAACCGTCACCGTTTTTTTTTCCTTTTTTTCCTCGGTGTGCTTGTTGCAAACCATGCAGGCGTGCGGGTCCGCGCTCGGTGCGCTTTAAATGCCACCCTCGGTGCAATATTTCTAATCCGACCGCTTTTAACGATCCAACTCCAGGCTCCTTCATCGTCCTTTCGCGCCCGGTTGATGATACACTGCTGCTTCCAGCCGCGCATAGACGCACATGCACTGACGTGGTGGGGATGTGGAAAAGTGAATGATTCACTACCGAGCCACCGCTCGCACACTGTTTCATATTTTTGATCGCTCCATCGCTTCACCAGAAGCAGCAGCAGCACCGAGTCAAACCGGTTGACCGTTAAGCTACCGGTCTTAATTAATCATCTCAAATGTCACAATTCACTCCCGCCGTCCGTTCCCGCACTCCACGCCACACGTTCGAGAATTAGTCACGCACCGTCCACCGGGTTGAAAGAGTATGGTGTGAAAATTGCATGACCTTTTTTTTCTTCATTTTCTTTTGTAGCCTCTATATTATGCAATGCCATTTTTTACGGTCGTGCAGCATGAGGTACATCCTTCGAACAGATTGAGAACATTTTTTTAATCGCTAAACTTTTTATTTATTTACTCAGGCGAGATAAAAAGATCACAAAAAGTGCACAACAGTGTACAAATAATATTTCAAATAGTTGTGTTTTATTTATTTTTTTGTAAAACACCAAGCACCTCCATCATTATTTTATAATGTAAATATAAACGAATACTCGTTTGTATTTGGCTCGTTTAAATATACAAACGCTCGTTTAAATATACAAACATATCATATAAAACTGCAATTTAAATAATATAAAATTAAAAAAAAGAACTCGAAATTAAAATTCAGAATTTAAGCTAATGTCCTATTTTTATCCATCGTGCGCTTCGAAGTTGCACGTGTACAAACAGTTTGCAAAAACACACACTCACCCACACATACATAAAGACCTTAATTTGGTGAGCGTTTTTCCCCCTCTCTTCTACGTTGAAAAACTCTCCACCGACTCGACTCCACGACGATGACGAGGGAGAAAAAGTGAAACGTTTAACCTCTTCATCATAATTATCACTCAACACTGCCCGCAGGACGTACCAGCACCGGACAGCACTGGCGAACGCTGGCCTGTGGAGATGTTCATTATCACCACCACGCCGGGAGTGTTGAGTTTTCCCAACCCCAGCCTGTTTATTATTTATTCCACTTCCGGCACCTGGTCCTAAGGTTCGTTCGCAGCCCTAATGCTTAACCGCAGTCGCTAATGCTCGATCTCGGACGCCAAAAGCAGGGAATAACTGCCCCCGGAAAGCACACACACACACGTACACAAAAAATCACAGCAAAAACGAACGACGAAAATCAACAGAAGCGAAAACAGAAATCACAACGAGGCAGCAAAGGTTGGGAGCATTGAGTGTGTGTGTGTGTTTTTAATTCTTTCCATTTTTCGTCCCCACGGCAGAGCAAGAAATTTGCTTGCAATATTCGCGTGCGATCTCAACCCGGCACGCTTGTTATGCTAGCGAAATAGCTCAAATATTTACTTCCCATTTTTTGGTTTTGTTTTCGCAGCAAGGTGCCAGAAATGCCACCCCGGCTCCGAGACCTTCCGATCCCTTTTTTTCGTTTTATTTCTTCTTTTTTGGTTGTTCGCAAAGCGGCAAAATGAACAAACAGAGAATGAGAGAAAAAACTGCATGCAGAACGGGAGAAGTGAACAAAATAAACTGTTAATACACCTGTCCTCGAGTTTGTGTGAGTGGCGCTGGTGGGTTTATGATTATCTGGAAGCATTCTCACGTGCAGGCGGGCGAGAGAAAAAAAAACGGCCACGATTGAGTTGCGTTCCGTTTCGCTTCGGAAGCCTGTCATGCCGGGATGACGGGTTCTGCGAGGAATTTATTTCGCTTCCTTGCCACGCTCCCATTGTTGTTTGACTGCTGGAATTATCTTCCAACCGAGGCCGAACGTAGCCTCTTTGAAGGTGTGTGTGGAAGTAATTTTTGCACTTCACTCAGTGCCAAAAAGATATGTGTGAAAATTGTGTGTATGTTTTTTTTCCTTGCTTTCTCTAGCAATCAACATTGGAACCCTTCCGGTTTAAGTGTGAAGTGTTATGTTTTTTTTGCACCTGCATCCCATCCGGAAGTCGCGCGCTTGCAAAAGCCCCTTCAACGGGTAATTCGTTAATGCAAAAATATGCGGAACAATGGAGAAATTTAATTAAGCATAGACGCGACGAGGCGGGCCTCTCTGTCAACCTATTCGTGGTTTCGAGTGTGTTTTTTTTTGTTCATTATACCACTCATAGTCGTCCCCCCCACCCCGAGGAGGGATTTTATTTTGTTGCGCATGGCCCAAACTAAAAAGTGCATTCATTTGCGAGTGCAGTTTTTTTTTTGGTCCAAATTGCGTTCCATTTCGCGTCATGTCCGTCGGACGGTTTTAATGGGCACCGAAAAGGACATTTTTGTGTGGTCGTTTCTTTGCTGCTCCGTTGTTTGATTCGTTGCGACGTCTATGCGCAGCAATTGTGTGGCGTTGGAGCCTATTAGGTGGCAGCCCTAAGCACGTGCCCGCCATCGAAACAACGAACGAACGCATTTATGCTCAAGAGGCGTTAATAGTTTCGTTTATTTAAAAAATGCACCGACACCTGCCGTGTCGCTTGCGGCAAGCGCATATCCGGTTGATGTTGAAATTCATTTACATCAGCTCGGTCCGTGCAATGGGAAATTGCAGTGTGTAAAGGATTCGTGAGCAAAGGTTGCCGATCATTAGTAATAAAATGTTTTTTTTTTATTTTACTTTAAAAAAATTATATTTTAGTTTGAATTAAAATATTCAAATATCTTAAAATAAGTTAAACAATTTAAAAACTCCGGCCTTTAAAGGCGGTGAAAAAGAATCCATTTTATTCAAAACTTTTTTTGGTTTCCGAAAAACGATGATTTATGGGAGAGTAAAAATACATTCGAGAAAATCATATTTTAGATAATTTCGCTGAAAGATCTCGCGTTTTAAACCAAACGCTTTTTTGGTTTATTTTATGTGTTACAAATTTACTTATATGACGTTGTTATGACGTTGTAACTAATTGTAACTTTTAAAAGTTACTATTTTAACACACCCGAGCTACACAACAGCTGACCAATAGAATAAAAGTGAACCAAAACCATATTCTGCTTTTAAACATGTTTAAAGTTCTTTAAAGTTCTTAAACATACATTAACCGATACAGCGCAAGGCTCATAATGTTCACTGTCTCCTAGACCAGAAACTATTCATTGTAACGCAACACACTGTTAGCCAAGGATGATCTTGTTTCCTGACAGACGAACAGACGGCACATTCGAACAACGTAAAATTTCGAGCACGATCGATCGATCGAGTCGGTGTCGGTAGATTGATTGATGGTTGTTGAGTTGCCATATGGCGCCAGCCAGGTTGATCGAAGAAAGCACACACTCACTCAACACTCCTTACAATTCGATCGATCGGCAAGTGATCGATCGCGTGTTTATTGTCACTCAGGCACTTTAGCACGTTTTGATTTGTACCCTTCAAACGATCTTCCACCAGATCCCCAAAAGGATCACCCCACGAAACACGTTTGATGAAGCACCTGATCGCTATGCAGGCGGGGCGCTGGTCCGCTCCGTAAACTGTTCCAAAGTTCGACAAGCTGCGTCCGGTGCGGTTAACGACAATTTGCCAACTGACTGACAACGCGTCGGTCGAGTACGGCTGGAGCTGGTGCTAGCCGCCTTCACAACCCTTCCCAGCAGCAACGTTCAAGACGCTTATCGCGCGATTCGAGCAGTTTCGTGTGTGGCAAGCGCCAGCTAGCGGGGAAGCACTGCTCGACTGACGAACTGAAGGCGGCATCTGCGCAGTACAAACACCGCCCCGTCGGACGAGACTCGTGAGTCCGCCGCCCGATATGCGTTGGACTCTTTCCTTTCCAGCACGTGGACCGCGAGCTAATTCGATCACACCGTGCCGTGGTCACTTTCAAGCAACATTGAGCGGTGTTGTTTTACTTTCCATTTCGAACCAAGGGAAAAATCGATGCCACGCTGGGACCGACATGTTGTAATGCTCTGGGTGGTAATTGGAAGTTAATTGAGTTGACCGATGGGCATTATTATCCTCATTACTTGCGCCATCCGTCGGGGCGACGTGGCTCGAAATCACCCTTGCTCGGCGAACGTCCCAACATTGATCGAACATTCCTGTGTCATCCGGCTCCTCAGGATGTCGGTGTGCTTCGTGTGCTGGTGGATTGCCGTCCTGTCCTACGCCTGCCGTATCTCCAATGCCGCAAACATATCGACAACGTCGGCCCGAGCCTGCTTCATGCGCTACCAGTCGGCGAAGATGGTCAACAAGTCGATCGACTTCGAGAACCCGTCCGTGTTCGAGCTGCTGGCGAGCAACTACACCCAGGACACCTCACCGTTCTTCAACCTGCTGCACCGGTCGCGCGACTGCATCGCTCTCTCCTACTGGATCAACAACGAGCCGGACATGACGGACTTCCGGGGCTACCTCAAGTTTGCGTGCGGCGTCCAGGAACTGCTCCACATCAACCTCCTACATCGGCGCATCTCCACCGACGAGTTCTGTCTGGCGATGCTGCACGGGGAACGACCTCTCGAGCTGTACGATTGCCCGGCGCTAGGACTCTCCCAGACCGTTCCGATCGTGATGCAGGCCCACGTCGGTTCGATGGTCGTGCTGTCGCAGGAGCCCGGTCCGGACACCTTCCACTATCTGCTGTTCCAGCGCGTCACCCGGTACGCGGATATGCTTGACACGCTCCGGTATTTCGAGCGGCGGTACAACATCTCAAAGGGGATGTTACGTTCCCGGAACTACCACACCAGCCAACACTGGATGCGCTGCAACTGCAACCAGATAATCGAAAACCTCGGGAAGCTGTACCAATGTCTCGGCATCAACCGTAAGCGCTCCGTGCCGGGCGAGCTAACCGTACGCAACGTGTCGGAGGACATGCTGGTGATGGCGGCGATCGGGATCGGAGGAGGCGTCACTTTCTTTCTGCTGCTGAAGATACGACTCATATGCTAGATGCTTTCTGTCCTACACATAGACTATTCTGAACCCCTTGAACAGGTACATCCCGAAGATTACGTCCAGTATCCAGATCCAGGAGCTTTACAAACATAGTGTTGAACTATGCACGTTGAACTATGATGAAAGTCACAACATGCCAGTTAAACTTATCGTGTGCTAGGTTCCGGACTAAATTTAACAACGTCCGGAGGTATTGAAGTAAGATAAATGTTAGCATCAACTTCAAATCCATATAGTTGACGAGTCGAAATAAATAATTTCTAATTTCTTGCGACCATTAGTTCCAACTCATTCATAAGTCTTAAACATAGTGCGTGCTGGAGGTTACGCTATATACTTCTATATCCTTCCAAGTACATCACCGAACACCTCAAGAAAATGGATATCGCATATTGATAGATAGAACATAGAATCTCAAAATATCGGCCTCCCACGGAATATAATTTCACACCAAACACACATACGCAGCCATTTATAGTTTGTCCCGTGCCGCTGGCTCCTAAAAATCCGATCGCAAGTTGTAACAAGCGCCCTGCTGAGGCTGCGCTCGTTTGGGAACATTTCTTGTTTTTTGTTGTAAATTTATCATCCACTCCGTTCCACTTTCCCTTCCGCCCTGTGTGTGTGTATTTGTGTGAAGCTTTCCAAAGAAAAGCAGTCATCCTATAACAGTTCCAATAATGATAGACGTTGTGGCAGAAGGGGGACGAACGGTGCTGTCGTTTTGGTTGTAGCCGCCGGCTCGGCTCGTTTCCGTTTCGTTCCGGTTTGCGAAGGCGAAAGGCGATCCGGCCCGGATGTAGGGAAAAATATAAACCGGCTACCGAAATTGCATCGTCGACGGGTCCTTCTGGGACCGATGGATTTTGTTTCGCTCTTTTCTTCTGCTGGTGTTGCTGTTGGTGTTGTTTGTGCCCGTTTCCTTTCCGTGTTGGTTGTTGGTTTCAAGTTTTTTTTTGTGCTGCTGCTCCTCGAGTCGATGTTGCAGTAGCTACTGTTCCGGCTTTGTCATCGTCCTGACGCGGTGGAATCATCTTCGTCATTGCTATCATTACTGTGTTCACTTGCTTGCTTTGTGTGTGTGTGAATATATGTGTGCGTGCGCTCAAGACGCAAAGTGAAATTCAAAGAGAGCGAGTGCATCCCCGGGAGAAAGGGACACCAAGGATGAGCTGCTTCCTTGTTGATGGACCTGATGCATTCCGCTTTTCTTTTTTTTTTTTTTTGTTAGCTCTGGAAGCGTCCTCTGCAGGCCGGGCCCGGTGGCACTGGCGTGTGATCTGTGGCGTAAGCCAATTTTCATGAATAACAATTTTCCTTCCCGTTATGCAATCTTAAAACCCCGTTTCGTTGCTCGTCTGGTCCTCGTCGCGGAAAGCTGCTTCGCTCCGCCAGCAAAAGGACCTAGACAAAACCCATTCCAATGCACCCGAAAAGGAGAAAACCTGAACCGACCGCAACAGACCAGCGCAACGAAAGCGAAACCCCTGGAGTGAATCAGTTTACGCATAATTTCCTCACAATTAAAGAAACCATTGTTGTCCATGATTGATGTTTTACGAGGTGCTGTTACCGTGAAAGCTGTTGCTTCGGTGGGGGAAAGAGAAGAGAAAGTGAAATAAAAAACAATTATATTTTATTCCGCCATAAGCAAATAAATGAAAAAAAAAACAATAAGATTACAGCACTCAATTCAGGATCGATTATGATGACGAGTTTCACCTCTCGGTTGCAGTCACAGACACGATTAATCGATTCTCATCCTCAGTGTGGTCGATCCCGTTTCGAGTAATACCAATTAATTACCCGAACGAACGCGCACCCGAATGGTAAACCGCCATACATGTAAAAAAAAAACAAAAACCCGCACCGATTGCAATCATCACTGTCATTGGTTTAAGTCCACGGAGGAGGAGGAGGAAGAGGAGGAGGAGGAGGAGGAGGAGAAGGAGGAGAAGGAGGAGGAAGAGGAGGAGGAGGCGAAGGAGGTTTTTATCAGCAGATTTGGCCTGAATAATTTAGGCGCGTCCTCTTCACCCCAATGGACATCGCCGTTCCGTGGGCAGACACCACCACTACACAGCCGCAAGCGACGGTTGCGGTGGTGTTTTTCATTTCTTGTCGGACCTGTGTACTCGACAACGCCCGTACTATTGGCCCACTAGTTGGGACACACATTTCAACACTAACCGGCGGTTAAGGTGAGCCTTTTGCACTTTAGAAGATAATTTCTGAAAAAGAATAATTTATTGTAACATTGACATAAGTTCGCTTAAACAAAATTAACAGATCAAATTAAAAGTCCACGACCTGATATAAAGATGGCGGTGCTAGATAGAATTAAATCCATATGAATTTAAGTTCGCCCTAACCTTCAAAGGACGTGTGTATAAATTTGACAGCTTTCAGAAAGTTAGTATGCAAATAGTTGAAATGTTGAAATGTTTAAATCTCTCCCGAAAACAGTCCAACCGGGCGTCAACCGACACCGAAAGCAACCTCCAGAAATAGTTCTTTCATCCAACCAGGCAAGTGTTAAAAGTCGCACTGTGTTTTCATTTGGCACTTTTTGCGGCGTTTTCGTTTGAGTTTGTTTTTATTTTTTGTTCTCGGTTTGTATGTAGCGCTCGTAGCGATTTTTATCACTTTCTGACTTTACCCACTGGACAACCACCGCACGCCCGGATGCAGGGGTCAGTCGGCGGGATTGAAGCGAACCCCCAAAATGGTCGGTGTGCTGATCGTATTGGATGATTGGGTTGTGGAAGGCAAATCGAACTCGACATCCGAACGCTTCCAGCGTTTCCAGGCTCTCACTTTTTAGTGCGATAGGACTGAGATGTTTTTTTCCACTGGCTGCTTCTTCTGGAACGCTTTTACCGATGGGGCTGGCCATTGCTGTTCATTTATCCGATGGTTTCATCGCGCGATGCAAACGACTCCAATCCTGTCCCGTGTGCAAGCCGCCGCCGGCCAAACTGGTGATGGTGATTCAATCACCATTTACGGGCCCTTCCTTTTCCACCCACGAGCAGCGATGGCATTTGCGGCAAGTATTTAAGCCCAGAAAAAATATCCTATGCTTCAAGTGAGGGCGCCTGCTCCACCGTAGTCCCATCGAATCTCGTCATGCACTGTCACGTGGAATGAAGTCGCATCGATTTGCTGGTGCTTCTGGGCAGGAGAACAGGCTGTCAAAATATTTACCCTAAAGTAATCCTAACGTCATCCAACGGCGGTGTCAGTTTTCACTACAACTCAAGGGAATGTGTTTTTTTGTCTCTATCTAGAATCACCCTTGTTTGGATTTATTGTTCAGGGAGTACTGAAACCGAAAAGTACACGCACGGGTAGTGGATAATGGATTTAAAACGAAACGATTAGTGCACTAAGCACTCTTCGTGGCTGTCGAGCTTTAGGATCAAACGATTTCTCCGGCAACTTCAGGAAAAGAAACACGTGCGCGAACAAAAGGCCTTTCGCTGCCAGTATCGGGAGGCACTTAACGAGCACTCGAGCTTGGAAGTTAGGAAGTAGCTCCCGTCCTCACGCTACACCACGCTGAACTGAATCAAAACGAATGATTGGGTCCTTTTTTCCCATCCTCCGAGCATTCGGCGAGCTATTCGTGAGGGGGAAAGCCAAAGGACTTGACAAATAAAAAAGAAAACAAAAAAAAACAACTCACATACATGGCCTGCAGGCGAGAAGCCGAAAAAGCCCCTAAAAAACCATTCCCCGGTCGGGCTCGGGATCGCTTCCGATATGGCAAGGGAATCGATAAATGTTTAATCTGTTTAATGGAATTTGTGTTCTCGGCGGGGCTTGGGTGTGCGAGTGGTGCGTTTGTGGTCGATTTTTATCGGAACGGATGCGTCTTTTCGGTCCTGATGTGAAGGGGTTCCGTGATTTGCTCAAAGATCCGCAAAAGAAAGGCATTTTATGGACAGCACCGTGGGTGCGCTTGGGTGTGGGACGAGCGTGCGGGTTGATTGATGTCCGATGGATTCACCATGGGAGCGTTTGCAAAAGCCACCGCACGCGATGGACTCTCTACCTAATTGAGTATCCCTTTCAACAGCTTCTCACGAAAGGGGCCGGTGATCGAACGCAATCGATGCCTGACGCCTGACGTCCGGGACAGCGAGGCCGTGCCCTAGCCAAAACACAAAAAACAACGTGTGCGGTAAGAAAGAAATATACACGCGCCTGAACAGTGTCATCCGGTGGCGGGTTCGGTACAATTTCATTATAAAATTATCACCTCGCACCCTTGCACCCGTTTGCCAAATTAACAGCGCGGCCGCTAATTGAATGAAACTGTGGCGACGGACGGACAGCGAGACAATAATCAATGACCCACACAAACACAAATACCCATCCACACACACACACACATACATCGATCGAACCCGACTCAGGTGGAGGTACACCTGATTTATGAGAGGCACAAATCCGCGGGCACAACTGCACAAATTAAACTAATATAAATCAGGGACGTGCAGGAACACAGGCCGCGTCGAGTGCTGCCGGCTCCTTGAGCCGACGACGGTGACGACGACGTCGACGACTGTTGGTCCATTTCGCTGCCAGGGCCGGTCGTGTATGGGTACGTATGGTACGGTCCCAAACTATCGCGCCGACGAATTGAGTCGTACGTTCAGCGTGCCAGAACACTCTACGCTCTCGAGTGGCGCCCGTTCCAGTGGGAATTTCGAGTGCCGGTGATGAGCAAGGTGTGGCGAAAGAACTCCCAAAAACCCCTCGCGATAATAGCGTCCGATCGTGACAGTCGAACGACTGCCGAACGAACCGTTTGAGTTGGAATTTTTAGAACGCAGTACTTTGTCATTTGTTCCCGTTTGTATAACCAGCGCAGATCCGAAAGAACATTTTAAAAGTGGTTAGAATTTCGTTATCTAGAATTTTGACAGTTTTATGCAATGCTTTTTTGTGAATTTTTTGTGGTATTGTGATAAATATACGTGGTATTGTGATAAATATACGTGGCATATGAAAATTAAATGTCAAACGACCTGCCATGAACGATATTCCATAAGTGTAAATATACTGTTTGTTTTTGTTTCTGTTCTTTACTAATTAACAATCTTACCTCCGAAACAACTGCAACAAATATGTAGACTCCAAATGAACTATTGTACAAAAGCCAACATGTAAACAACAACAAAACAAAGTTCACTCCAAAATCGCGATTAATTTGCCCTGAGCTGTTAATAATAGCTTTGAAACCCCTGTCAATACTAGTTCGTCGCGATACCTGTGCGCACTTGACGAAAAGCTGCAATTTCGTACAGAAAGCAGCAGCGCGACAACGTTTTCGAACTCCACTGTCGATCGAGTGCGAGGATTCGGAATTCGGTGAAACACCTAGCTGGCAGATGCAGCTGTCAACCATACCGTATGTGTGTTTGAGTGTGTGTATGTGTGTGTGTGTGTGTGTGTGTGTGTGTGTGTGTGTGTGTGTGTGTGTGTT
>JXWZ01013637.1:5000-11911 GCA_000956215.1 Anopheles farauti No. 4 | reverse complement strand
TCAATCTCATCAAGAACTAAAAATCTTAACAAGCTTACTGGATAACACAACGTAGCCGTAACATAATGAGCGAGGGTTTGAAAGTTGTAGATGAACTGCCTTTCGAAGAAAGTTGATTTACAATTCGTTTGATCGTGCAGATAACCTAATATCCTAACGCTATCAACGACACATTCACACATTGGGTTGGATTATTTCCGGCCAGTTGTTTAGCTACAAATATACTGTAGCGAAACCACGAATTTGATGTAAAATTTAAGCAAGGCTAGTTCGAATATTATGTAGAACAACTCTAAACACACGAATAGAATAGAAGACATGGATTAAAAAAAAAATCAAGTAATTAAAATTATTGAACTATTTCTTCATCTAGACTGTGTTAATTTGAACTATTTATATATATGCATCTCTTGTATTTATTTACATGCGAGTAGGGTTGCCAATAAAAAAAAATCGTTAAATTCGCTTTTTGCGATTTAAAACAAAGTAAAACATTACTTTTCAAATCGCTCTCTCTCGGATTAGAACTATATAATCTCGCTTTGTGCCGGTCGTTCACTAAGAACAAACCGGGAAGTTGGAAGAGTCTCCAAACTAAGGGCTAGGAATTGAAATATGAGTGAGGCTTAGTTTCTAACTCACACACTTACCGACTGCGTTTACTTATTCATTATCACTAACTATAACATTTCTCAGAGTGTGATTTTGAATCAAACCATTTGGCAACTTTTAATCTCATACCCCTTTTCAAGAACCTACTACTTTTAACTAGCTCATCTTTCGTATTACACTTGATTTATTTTTTTTTATAAGTCGTTTAAACTCAACACACTCCAAAGTGTAACCTCTAGTTGATATAGAAATTCTATTTAAAATGAAGGGGTTATATAAGTACGTCAACTAATAAGCAGTATTTGCTAATTAACTTATCCACTCGTTTACCAATTCACTCCAACATTCTTAGTACTAGCTAATTGGAATACTCCTTGGCAGCAATTAAGCTAAATGTTACAATGTGAATGAAATGAAATAAGAGCTTTGTTAAGTTACTTTAATTAGTAATACAATTTAACGCCTACTAAATTCATTTATCACTTGAATTTGCACACTTGGTTGCTTGGAAATTTATAAAATCGGTCAAATTGCGAGGCAAACGCGTATCATCGGAAGCATCCGTTACGAACAAATTAATTCTCGCGAAGTTGTACCGAACCTTTACAATGTCTTAGAATATCATGATACCATTTAATCCACCCAAACACACTAGGAAAATCGGCATACCGAACAACACCATCTCCCGTCCCTTCAATCCATCCATGCACCTACTCACCATAGCTTTACGGACAATGTTCCCTGCCAAGACGGTACACCGCATTAATCCAATTTCGAGCACTTCCTCGAAAAGGAAAAGCCCGAGAACTAGCTTAAATCTATCTTGCCCTACATACCGCCCAACGACCACTGCTTACCGTGAGGTCTCGTACCGTCGTAACGCCACCGTGTTCGAAAGGAAGACACGGCGATGTTTTTTTTTTTCGACCGCCACCGACTCCACCCCCTGCCGGGTCGTCCCGGCATGGCAGCTCCCGCGGCCCGGAAGTAAGTTATACTTCGGTGGAGTAATTTATGGGCGCGTTTTAAATTTCCTCATTAAAATTCCGGCGAACGAAAATTTTACCACTCGGCCAATCAGCACTTCAACCAGCACTTGCCGGTGTTGTGGTCGATGGGATATAGGAGAGTTTAAAGAGCCGGCCAGTATGCAATTGCGTTCGCGTTATGCCACACGCGCGTCGGTTGCTGCGCTTGTCTATGTTGGCAACTTCGAGCAAGAAGAGTTCAGTATTTTTTTTTTTTGTCTATTTATGTACTGTGGTTGGAACATTCTTTGGGTGGTTTTTACTGCTCTCTTGGTACTGGTGTACCTTGTTATCTAATTCCGCTGTTGAACACCAAACCGACAGTATTATGCATACCGCGAATTGAGAAATACCGATTTATCTTCACTATTAAGAATTCAGTCCAATTCTTCACCGTGGGAAAGCCTTCATGCCACAAAACGGTATATTCAAACCCACTTCCGTAAGATAACGTTTCATCCAGCCTTCGTCTAGTTCAACTTGTGCCATAGCTTGATTTAGGTTTTATTATCTGCCATCTTTCAAAATTCTTCGCAATGCTTTTGATATCTGCTGCATCATTTGTTTTAAAACACATTGTCACGCACCCATTCGCGCAGCCTCCCGCATACATCATCGGATTTGCAACGACAAGAAAAAGTAGGTCAAGCAAGCTGCTGCTGCTGGTTTCTCGTGAAGAGTGTGGGAAGAGTTAAAAATATCCAAACAACTTTTGCCACTCTCGGGGCCAAATATTGCCTCGTGGTGACTTTTTCACTGCAACCTCAAGCGGTCTACAATATCCTGCTGGCAGCCAACAGAACAACACCGTTTTTTCACAGCTGGATTTGACACTTTTTTCGCCGTGGCAATATAAAATTAACGTTCGTTCGGTCCACGCGACACGCGCACCGGAGTGGGAGGTGGTGCGGGGGAGGTCACACCAACTAATCATATGCGCAGCAGCATGGGCCACCAAAAGCCGCTATGGAAGTGAACCGGATGGGCAGGAAAAGTTTACGCGAACGCAGGGACAGCTGCGTAAATCTTCGCTCCATCCTTCGGCTGTCGGATTTGGGTACCGAAGTTTTGGGCACAGCGGTGATAAGGATGTTTCGGGCCGGCTCGAGCCTTAACGCTAGGATGGAGATCTGTTTTCTTTTCATGTCCCGCAAGTAATCTTGCGCGCTGGATTGGTGGAACTTGGGACTGTTGGGATGTCGCGGAAGTGATCCCGCCGTATCGTAATGCTTCAAACGCTTTTTTAAAACTTTCAAAGGGTGTTGTAGTGAATATTTATAATAATCCTAACCTTATGCCAGAAAGGGGATCTATTTGATGTTTGATTATGCATGTGCGTCTGTTGTATTACGCCACCCCTTCCTTTACACACACTGCTGAAAGACACTTATCACGCCGTTAAAAACTCCCTTCTTTGAATCCTGTATTGTAATCCTCGCTCCAAAGCATCTTCACCAAGTGGCACCCTGTCTTAAAACGGTAAGCCAAAGCTCTTGGCATGATTGCCCAAAGTCAGGGCAGGAGTTCAGCGATCGCGATTAAACTTCGCATCGTAACGTTTACCAAACCTGCGGTACGGGAGCACCAAGCTGAAGTTCGTGAAAACAGTTACAAAGTTCACACGACACAGCTTGCAGCCGCATCCATAGTTCCATAGTTATGTTGTCCCGCCCACCAGAACTAGAGCAACGCTTCATTCTTACGCTCGACTATCGCGAATCGCTCCCCCCACCGTTCGACTTCACGCCCGAGGGCACGGTTCGACAAACAATGGGAAACTAATGGAAGTCAGCAGGAATGTCAGTTTTGCGATGCACTGGCAACAACCGGAGCGAAGTGCAGACGGCGATGCATCTCCGCCCCGGCATCGTTATTTCGTGGTAACGTCAATGGTTACCTGTGCTTTTGATTCAAATTATCTGTTCCCTTGCATCCTTTCATCCATCCATCAGCACCAGCTGCCGAGCAGCTGGTATGGTTCACGTGCCGGTTAATGTTCCACCGGTATTTACATCAAATTATGAGCAATAGCAACGGCATCAAGCTACAGTTCGCTGAGCTTATTCACTCCCTGGTGGAGGTGAAGCACGCACCGGCGCGTTTTGCGTATCACAAGACAGTGCAGCAGGATATTGTTTCCGGTGAAATAACCGCTCAAGGGTGGATTGCAAACAAAGTGGATAAATTCATCAGTGCAGCGCACATTAATCTTTCCGAGTCCGCTGACTGACTGACAAGCTGCACGGAATTTAGCATATTTTTTTTCACAAAAACAATCCAACCATTTTCCCGCCAGTGGTGTAATGAAACTGGCAAACGTTTGCTTTGGAACAAATGATACGTTTTTCTAGGGAAAATGAAAATCATTCAATCATCCTGTTCCATAATGACTTATTATCCACTATATCCCGGCAACAACTGCAGGCGAATTCTCGAACTCGGGTCAAAGTGGTACACGAACGTATTGCTGCTGTTGGCTAATTGATTGCTAATTGGTTCTAAGAGTTTTATGCCTGCCAAACCACTAACTACACTAAACTAAACGAAACTAAGCGTTCAAAGGCAATCGAACCGATGAAAGCGTATTTCAACGGATTATTATTTTGTAGCGCTTGAACATAGAAATTCAGCCCGATAGTTGAACTATTCAACTATTAATGGAAAGATCAAAAGAAAACAAAATGCAATTTACAATTTAAATACATTGTTCTCGTACCAACGAAAAGCACACACATAAGCGTACGATATGACAATAGGCAGACATTACAAACCAAACATAGAGTGAATTTTGTACATCCATCGTAACGATCTTAATTAATAATCAGATAATTAACTGGAGCAAAAATCATAATATCTATTCGATTTATAACTTAGTACCATAGCTGGATAGTTAAAATATCTTTCGAATTTACAAATTGTAGCATTTTCACACTTGAGTGATGAAGTAAATAATAATAGAATGGATATATTGTCTGTTTTTATTGCAAAAATGGATTCAAAAGTCGTTACAAAAAAAGTCGATACAAAATATTCAACATGATCTAGAAGTACTTTAATTTTCAGTTATTATATATTTCAAACGTAAAACAGTATTGAACACATAAAGTTAAATGTGAATTTTATAGTCATGTAAGTGTAATGCGATACAGATTGCAATATTATCCCAATATCTAGACGATCATGAGTGCAAATTTCTATTAAACTGTTGTTTAGTTTTGGTTTGTCATGTCCCCTCTTAGTCTACTATACCAATTAAATAGAATGACGGATAATTTCCATGGAGAGGTTTTCCTTGTCATAATGGAAATGAAGCAAAATTGAAAATAATGCGTACAAAATTTATAAACTACCACCAACTTGTTCTACGATATCCCGTTGCGCTGTAGCGTCGTAAACGATCACGATCACATGAACAATAATACCGGCACATTTATCATCATTCTAGTGCATATTCAGGAACAATGAAGCTTTCTACCTTTAAGTCATCCCGATTCTGTCGCAATTTTACTGCCAACTGATCATTGTGTATGGAATGACATAGATACCATTGCGTTGATGTTTGTTCTTTAGCATGTGCGTTCGTGCAGCAGGGAAACATAAACCAACGACCAAAGCAGCGCATCCAAGGGCCGGCAATGAAAAGCGTAATGACATTGTTGCGACACACGCTACTTCCCGATTGGATCATGGCGGGTGCGTTCGTTCCGTGTCACAGTTTTATTACATTTTCATATCCTGATCCCTGATCGTATCGCCGGACCACAAAACACTGCGCCACCGTGTGAGCGACGATGGTCGCTCGTAAAAAACGGCGATGAAGATTACATCGTGACCATAAGACGCTAGTTGCTGCGGGCGACGTATGTAGGAGTTGTCCAGCGACATGTGGAGCTTGTCATCTCGAGACGTACCCGACCGTTGAGCGTTCCTTCTTTTGCTTCGCTCTGGTCCGGAACATATTCCGGATGTCGGTGCAATTTACGAAAAGGAAGAAAAGAGCACTCCCGTGTTCCCGGGCACACACTATATATGCATAACCCCGTTTGCACTGGGGAATTACCCGTCCAGTAGAGAGCGTCTCACCCAACTACTTCATCATAATCATCAGACAGACTCGGTTCCTCGGTTCTTCGCACGCTCGTAGTGGTGAACTGAACGATGACAACGGTTTCGTTCGCAGCGGTTCGTGATTCGTTTCATCTTCGTCATCTTCACACCACCTCCAGCAAGTACGATGCCTTCCATAGCGGAAAGAAACACGGACAAAAAAAATGTATATTGAAACCATCAACATGCAAAACCCCTTGTGTTGGGAATATTCCTACCCGACCATTCGTTCGTTCATCGTTAAGAGGAAGGAAACAATTTTCTTTCGCTCTTCCGCTGAGAGCTCGAAACGTTGCACCATACACGTTTGCTGTTCCTTGTTCCCGAAACGTTATCGTTTCATTGCTCCTCGGCATGGGCAAGAAACGAAATGCATGAAATGATGACTCCCTTGCCGATTTCCCGACCGTACACTCACCCACACGCATACACACACTCCGGGGTGTTGTAAATGGTGTATACGGTGTATACCCCGAAAGCAGAATAAGAAGCATGTAGCCGTGCGGTGTGTTGTCCTAAGCATGTCCATCGGCGTGTTTTCAAACGCCCACCCAACCCCACACATGCCATACAAACCACACACGAGTGCAGTACTGTGTCAAAACGATTGCCTCAAAAACCGGCCAAGGATCGAGGGAAGGTTTCGGAAAAACTCCCGATTACATCATACCCGTGGGAGCGGTGAGTGGGGCAGCATGTTTTCCATGTACTGCCCCCGAAAATGAGCATCACTCAGAGGGGTTGTGGGCTGCTTGGTTGAGCCGCCGCAGGGCACACTTTCTCCCGAAGCCTTCAATTCATCGCTACAACTCGTGTCACGACTGATTGGAAAAGTTTTGTCGGTTAAATTAATAAATTTTCATCCAAATCCAGCAAGTAGGAAGCCGTAGAAAAATTTGCCTCACAATACAAGCAGCTGCTCCGATTGATCAGCGTACCCGGAAGGCACACGGCCGGAGATGACGTTCGATTGGGAAAGTTTCGGTACCGACCATAAAGCGACATTTTTGTACGGGATACAGCAAAAATTGATAAATCGTTCTTAAAGCGAACGACCAACTTTGGTCGATGGCGACGAATCGTGCGCAGACAGCAACTGGCTGGGGTTATCCCATGCAATCGCCGAACGGTAATTGGGTGTCAAAATTGTACAAACATCGTTGG